>JAODAL010027264.1:0-55248 GCA_025379985.1 Phyllomedusa bahiana
GGGCAGAGGAACGTACGGTAAATTGAAAATAAATTTCTCCCAAATTTTTTACACTTGGTTTTTCACTTTTTCCCTGTTTTTTTTTCGCAGCTTTTTGCTGCGGATTTCGGGGGGCCCCTTTCAATTGAACAGCACCAAATATCCCACTTTAGGTAAGTTTTCAAGGGCGTTTTTGGAAACATTTTGGTCCGTGCTGGTGCATTAGGGGCCTCATGAATTAAAACGTCTGGCAAGCCCGCTTTTTTTGCCCATACAACCAGACCCCCTTTTTTTTTGCAGAGCACTATATGAAAGGGGGCTCTGATCAGGCTGGGGGAGTCGGTGGGGGCTATTTTGCAGGATCGGAGTCCAAAAAATGGACCGACCCCGACCCCCAAAAATATCAATTTATTTGGGTCCATTTTAGTTCGATGCAAAGAGCAAGGGGGCATTGGTTTCCCCTGCGCTGCCCCAAATTTTTTTACCCATCACATGAGGATTGTAAGAGACATGGAGCGGGGCAAATTTGGCTGCCCCAGGGGAAAAAAAGATTCCCCCCGGGGCAACAGTTCACCAAAATTTTTTACCGCAAAAATAAAAGATCAACCTTTTCATAAAAACCGACTGTGCTGGGGCAATTCTTTATACCCTGACATTGTTAAAAAATTTTTTTGCCCCTGTGTTAAAACCGCTTTCCCCCAACCCAAGTTATGTAGAGAGGCCTTTCCCTAGCCTGGAAATCAGAGATCAGATTGGGGTCATTACAGGTCTGATGGAGGAAATACATTTTCAAACAAATCAAGACTCCACAAATGTTTCCGCAGTTTTTTTCAATATTTAAATTTTTTTGTGTTTTCTAAAATTCCATATCCAATAAAATTTTTTAACGACAACAAAATGGTAAAAATGTTTTGAATTTGGGGTTTTCAGTTTTATATCTCTCCATCCACTACAGCTTTGTAAGGGGGGGCTACTGTTTTTTTATACATCATCTTTCCTATCTTAACATCATTTGACTTGCAAGTATTTTTACATCTGCTTAGTTACATTTTGGCCCCAAAAAAATAAAAGTGTTTTAGGGGTTTCTCACTACAAGGAGACTTTTTATTTTAAAAATCTTGTAAAAACAAGTCACTTTGCAATATTTCCTTTAAAACAGTGCCCACCTATTCCCTAGATATCCCCTCTTGTATACTGCATCAGCTCCTCGGGTCCTATAGCTACAGACCTTTTTCGATCTCCCTATATTTGCCACACTGACGCTATAGCTACAGCCCCTTATTTATACGCAGCCTAGGGGAACCATAAACTGCCCCAAAATTCAAAATGAAACCAAGAAAACAGGACGGGGTAAATAATAAAATAACAACCCCTTTAATTTGTATTATTTTGTTTAGTATTTGGGAAATCCACCTTTGGGGTTTTTTCAAACTGCCTGAATCCTTTTTTGGCTCGGGTAGTTTCAACAATTTTGACCAAAACTATCCCAGGTCCTTCTCACATTCCCAATTTTTGGTGAGACGGACTTGGATAAAAAATAAAAATTTTTTCTTCAAATCTCTACCCAAAAGGGTTTTTTTAAAAGATCAAAACATTGTTACCCTTTTGCTTGTAGTGCCCTGTTCTACCTAAATGTTTTGTTTTATTGTATCATAAGGGATAAACACCCGGGAGTGACATTTTTACATAAAAAAGTTTATCACTTTAAACATCGCCTGTATAGGGAGTTAGAGTCGGAGGGGGAGCGGGGGTTTGGAAATTGGGAGTCGATGGGGGCTTCGGCTTCCCGACTCCACACCCTGGCCCGATTTTTTTGCTAGGGGGCAACAAGGACAGCCCTTAGACCAACTTTTTTCAACAGCCCCCTATGTTTTTTTAGACAGTTTCTAGACACTTCTGCGCATCGCGGGAAAAAGGGGGGAGCTTTTTAATAAAAAAAGATGTAATTTAGCAGAAAGGGCTTTGGGTTAGGTGGTAACATCATGCGGGGAAAATTTTTTGGGGTAACTCGTGGGAAAAACAGCCAACTAAAAAGGTGTAACTTTGATAACTAAACCGCCTCATTAATCAATACTTTTAACCTAGGGGGCATTGTAAGGGCCGGTTTTTACAGGGAAACACACTACTGTGTACCGCTTACCCCGTGTTAAAGTACGCGCCGGACAGCTCCGGCCCCCATTCACCCTCCTTTTCCCACTTCTTTTTCCGTGCGCTCAGTACATGCCGGGAACACGCTGTAAAATCTTTGTACTCAATGAAAGCTAAGATTTTTACCGTATTTTGGGGGCATACTTTGGGCACATTGCAGCAGAATTACACACCAAAGTACACCCTGTGAATACATCGTGAACAACCTAAGGCTGCTACAACCCTTTCACTAAGGCCCCCTTATGTATAAAACTGTCTACATAACAATGCTTTTGGCCATACCACCAATCAAGCCCATAACCCCCAATCAGAGCTTTTTAACAGCCATCGGATCCCAATTCCCCAAAAAAAACCCAAACGAAAACCCCCAAAAAGGCCCACCCCCAAAAACAAAGCTTATAACGCCAATCGACCCAAGAAAACCCCCCCCAAACGACCCCCAAAAACCAAACGGACCCCACCACCAATCGAGCCACAAACCAATGAGAATCCATAGCAACTAAGTTTTACCTTTCATCTCCTATAGTGCTCTGGAAAAATAAAGCTGAGCTCTGATTTTGGTTTTTTCTAAAAGGGGAACAGAGACCCATTAAGATCATATAATTTAAAAACTCATAGTGAAAATTTTGACAGTCTTTTTTGCCCTACAACCAATCAGACTCACTTTCATTTTCCTAGACACAAAATAAATAAAACTGAGCCTGGTTGGTTTTTCTATGAGAATCAAAGACATCATTAGAACAGTTTTTTTTTTTTAAAAAAATATATATATTTAAAATTATTTTAAAATTTAAAAGGCCCAAATTTTAGTAGGTTCCCTGGGCCCCCAACGGGTCTTTTAAAAAAACTTTTTAATTTTTTTAATAAAAAAATTCCATTTTTGGGGGCCAAAAAATCATGCAAATTTTTTAACATGTAAAACAATTTTTTAACCCCAAAAACCCAGGAGTTCCCCAAAAAAAAAAACAACAAGTTTTTGGGCCCCCCGAAAAAAACTCCTTTTTTGCAGACCCCTCTATATCTTCTTTGACCCCCTAGGGAAAAACCTTTTATGGTAAAACAGCTCCCAAAAACCCCCAACTAAAAATAGGTTTTGACCACTGAAGTCCCCCGGTGGGCCCCTGAACATAAGGGAGGGTGGAAAAAATTCCCCTTTTTCTTTCCCGGTTTTGACATTCCCTTTTAATTGGCCTAACAGCATTTGTCCTGAATCCTTTAACCCCATTGTATTTATGGGAAAGGGCATTGCTTGCCCAAATTCCTTTTATTCTTGTTTAAACCCCTTTGGGGAAAAAAGGGAAAAATTTTAAGATGCCGAATAAAAGATGAAAATTTCCAAAAATAATACCCAACCCTTTCCCCTACCCTTTTTAAAAAAACCCGACCTTATATAAGAATAAATATGCAGCCCTGACCTGTGTATCCTACTCCTGAAAGCCCCCCCCCCCCTCTATACAAGTTCCCCCCGCTGTGGTTTTCCATTTGTTCCCCCGTTTAGCCCACCCTGATATAGGAAAAAAAGCCCAAAACATTTAAACTTTTCAAATTAAACCCTAAAAGAAAATTTTTCACAGCCCCCTCTATATAATTTGGTTTGGGGGGCCCAAAATTTACATCATGTTTTTGGGTATCAAAAAAACCCACAAAAGACGAGGTTTTCGCTGCAACGGTCCCCAAAAAAATCTATTTGGGCAATAAACCCACCACCCTCCCCCCTTTTTTAGGGACAAAACCAAGGGTAGTAACCGGGTTGGAAAACCCCCCTTTTTTTCCTTTTAAACTGCCTCAATTTTTTTTCGTGGAAAAGAAATTTCCAAAAAGGGTTGCAAAACGTGCCCCAATTTTGGAAACCCAAAGGGGCCCCCAAAAAGTGCCAAGAAAAAAAATTTTCCCCCCAAAAAAACCATAAAAAAAACCCCCCCAAACCCCCTAGCCTGAAAACCCTTGATACAAAGAAGGGGGTGGGTCCATGCTTTCATGTTGTTTTGGGGCGCCCAAAAAATTTTGACCCTAGCCCTCCGAATGTCCCCAGCAAAAAACCCAACTCCCTCAACCAGGGCCAAAAAGTTTTTTTTCCCAATCTTCTACTGCCCAATTTTTGAATTTAGCTTTTGGGCAAAATTTGGGGCCTCATTTTTTTCCCCGTTTTTTACTGAAAGGAGTGGCAAAACCCCGGTTTTGGGGGCCCTTTTGGGTGCTTGTAGCCCATCCCGCCTCAAAGTTTTTCCCTACTGTGCGTTTTAAGATGCTCCTTTCTCCTACCTTTGGGTTTTTAAAAGGGGGGGCCCAATTTTTTAGTCACTGTTTTCCTTTTTTAATTCCCGCTCGAACCAGTCCCCGCCCCTTCCCCCTTTTAAAATCTGGGGAACCCAAAAAGGCATTTCCCCGCCCACAGGAAATGGGCCCCTCACTGGGAAATTTTTTTTTTTTTTCGGACCATTCCCCCGTAAAACCCCAAGATTGGTTGTGGGGGTGAAAATCCCCCGGAGACAGCATTTTGAAATAAATCAGACCAACCCTTCTGGCACCCAAAAACCCCGCCACGTTTTAAAGGCCAAATCAAAAATTTCCCCCCTTCTTCCCCCCTACTGATGCTCCGGTTTTTAAAATGCAGGAGATTGGTTTTTAAACCCTTTCTACATGCCTAAAAATTCACTGATTGCCCCCATGTGATTGGCTGATTTGAAAAAAAAATGTTAATTTAAACTTTTGGGCAGGTGTACCTAATAAAGTGGGCCGGGAGTTGGGAATTCCCCCCTTTTTAACTAGGGGCCCCCTATTTCCCCCTTGTTTTTTAAAATTTTTGAAAATCGCCCCTTTATATAAACCCCAAACCTGTAAAAGGGGGGGTTGTTCCCCTGGGCCAAAAATTCTCCCCGTCCCCAATTTGGGGGGGCACATTCCTTAAATCTATCCGTATGAAATTTTTAAAAGTGTGGGGGGGCCGGGGAACCGTAAAAAAAAAAACCCCGGCTAAACAAACCGAGGAGAACCTAAAAATCCCCTAGCAAAAGGTTTTTACTTGGTGGATCTTTAAAAATTGGGGCCCCAGGGGCTGCAGGGGAAGAGTGCTAACTGCCCCCGCCCTTTTCCCCCGCCCCCTTTCCCGCCGGGCCTTTCCCAACCTCTCCACCCTTGGGTGCCCACGATACTTAAAGGGGTGGTCTCACTACAAGGATCGCTGCTTTTTATGTCAAAGATCTTGCAAAAACAAGTTACTTTGCAATATGTGTCCATTAACCAGATCCTACCTCTTCCGAGATATCCCCTCTTGTATGGGCTGCATCAGCTCCTCAGGTCGCTATAGCTACAGACCTGTTTACTCTCTCCTGATAGGCTGCCAGCGCTGATCGCTATAGCTACAAACCTGTTTACTCTCTCACGATAGGTTGCCAACGCTGGTTGCTATAGCTACAGGCCTGACTTCTACTGCAGTCTAGTAGAAGTCAGTAAACACGCCCCTGAACTCAAAATGAAACCAGGACTAAGGTAAGATGAATCAGTGTAGTGAGACAACCCCTTTAATGTACCTACGAAAGCGTGGTAGACCCCATATTTAGCACACAATATGTATATGAATGGGAAAAAGCAAACTTGGTCCAAAAAAAAAAAACCAATGGGTATAGGACAAAGTCTGTTTGTTGCCCATAGCAACCAACCATTGCTCTCATTTAATTTTTTAAAGCACTATATGAAATGAAAGGGGCGCTCTGAAATTCTTAGACCTAGATAGTTGTCATACATGTGGCCCTATGTTTGCCCTTTAGTTCCCTATAGCGCTGCCTTGTTTCCACCACACTATATGTTGGGATCCCAACAGAGACTAAAAATAGATGTAAATAGGACCTTGTGGAAAGCTATAGGACTACTACACATATAATGAGAGTCTTACTCGGCTTCTAGTTGCTCTATTTCGCTATCTAAGGAGGCTTCCTTCTGCTTCAGTTCTGAGATCTCTCTTTGCAGGTCGTCTTCATGAGCTGTGGACGATTTGCTGACACTTGGAGACTGAACCTGTTGATAAATCAGAGCGTGGATATGTGTTTTAGGCTTGGTTCACACTTTACTGTTCCCTACGCCAGAGGTATGACAAAAGGAACCCCGATGGAGCCGCAGCTGGCCCATAGCCATCCATACAACCAATGTGGTCCTATTTACACCATATTTGCTCTATTTCACGGCGATATACACTTTTGCAATATGTTGTCTTGGTCTCATGATGTCACAGTGTGAACAGCATGAGGAGGACAGTTTATATCACAATGCAAATTGACCCCCTAAGTTTATTGGGCGATTCAGGGATCCAACACCTGTTGGGAATTTTGCTATTAAGCCCCATGTTAGAGATCAGCAAGTTGTGCAAAAAAGTCCTGAAACACTGAACAGTTGGACGAGTGCATCTAAGGCTATGTTCACACGGCTTAGATTGGGACGTATTTCGGCCCGTATTTGCGGCTTAGCGCTCAATTACGGGGCGAGATACGTCCCAGTCATTACGGTAATCACAGATCTCATAGAGAACTATGGATTACGCCTCCTCTCCCCGCTCGGACAATATGGCGAGCGGGAACAGAAGTGACATGTCAATTACTAGCGGCGAATACGCGGCGCTAGTAATGAATGTCTATGGGACTGGCAGGCTGCCGGCCTCCGCGGCCTGCGGGAGTCGACGCAAACTCCCGAAGTCCCGGCGTCCCTAAAGGGAAGAGATGGATCATTTTGGGTATTTAATTTTTTTATTTTTTTTATTTTATGTTTATTCTTAAACTTCAACCAAAAGCCGAATATCCCGAACTTGCTGTGAGTAGTGTACGGCAGGCTCTGAATAAAGCGCAAAACTAATCAAGACTGTCTGTCTATGTGAATCAGAACCTCAGCAGGTAATGCTCTGCCTGTATGTCGGCTTCAGCTGGATGTGAGGCACAGGAGAGCTCCCATTGAAGGGGTGGGTTTAGTGGGCCGTATACAGAGCCTAGCACCCACCAGCCTTGGATCCACTTCCTCTTAGTACAACTAACCTGATCCTATGTATATGTTTGGTCAAAATACCCCTTTAACAAGAACCTGTCACCTAGTTTATGCCCCCCTTGCTGAGGGCAGCACAAGCTAGTGTCAGACCTGCTGCTTCCAGCGCTGTGTCCCTTATTCTGTCAGAGGCTGGAGTTTTAGAGTATTTAATGCTCAAATCTTATTCATGAGCAGATGTTAGCCCCGCCCACTGACAGTTAGTCACATGTTTCTACCTATTCAAAGTAATAGGTTTATCAGTTGAGGTGGGCGGGGCTAGCGGGTATGAAAAAAAACTGACTCTTCATGACTCTTTTCTGGCTGAAAACTGCAGATTTGAGCATTAAATGCGCTAAAACTCCAGCATCTTACAGAATAAGGGACACAGCACTGGAAACAGCAGGTCTGACACTGGCTTGTGCTGCCCTCAGCAAGGGGGGCATAATCTATGTGACAGGTTCTCTTTAAGGGTAGGTTCACATGCGCCGAAATTATGGTAATCACAGTCCTCATAGAGAACTATGGATTACGCCTCCTCTCCCCGGGCGTACAATACGCGGCGCGAGTAATGACAGTCTATCGTGGGCTTTTGGGAGTCGCGCCGATCAGTGCGACTCCCAAACAGCCGGCGTAATTGCGGGGCGTACTGTACGCCCTGCAATTACGCCGTGTGAACATAGCCTAACTCATCAGGGTTAAGAATCTTATGTTTTTAAACTCTTGAAGATATGTTCTAATAGAATACGGTGACCAACATTCAGCGCAGCATCACGTCCTACTTACCGGTGACTTAAATCCACTGTTGCATCTTCCTCTAATTCCCAGAGGGGTTCTAGGCAAAATCAGAGACAAGATGAATTAGCGAGTGCAAGCACGTACCCCTCCCCTGCAACCACTGGTGAAGAGCTAGGTTCAGCTGTACTCAAAACTCCCATAGAACAGAATGGAGAGTTAGGGAGTATTCACACGGCGCGGATTTTGTGCATAATTTTGCCGAAATACGTGCCGAAGTACGCCCCAAATAATGTGCACTGCGCCTCTCATAGAGCAACTGTAAGATATGCACCGACAATCACACGGCCCACACTTTACGGCCTTCTGCAAAGAATCGACATATCAGTCCTTTCAGGCAAGTACGCCTGGTTAAAGGGAACCTGTCACATAGTTTATGCCCCCTTGCTGAGGACAGCACCAGCCAGTGTCAGACCTGCTGTTTCCAGCGCTGTGTCCCTTATTCTACAAGATGCTGCAGTTTCAAAGCATTTAGGGCGACATGTCCAAAAAGTGGCGTATCCATGCCAGTTTTAGGCGTATTAAATCAGTGTAAAGTGCGCCTGAAAGTCCGATACTTTCTAAAAACTGGCGTCAGGTATGCCTTGCATAGAAAACTTAATGTGCCTAAAAGGGTGCATTGCACAACTCGCAGCACATAGCGTATCATTGGTAGTATATGGTATGCGTCTATCGAGGCGCATGCCCGACGGAGGCGCATAACATATGTAATGCGCATCAATATGCGCATTTCGCGACGGGTGTGCACAGTGCACCATATTTAGGCGCATTACAAAGTGTCGTGCCCGGCGTATAATGCGCCTAGTTTTGGTGTACGACAGTTCATTTACAACAAGAATATGGCGTCAAAAGTGGGTTTGCCGCAAAATAGACCAAAAAACTGGCGTTGGCGAGTTGGGACATATCAACCTCCGTGCTCAAATGTGGCAGTTTTTAGCCTGTTCTGCCAGAGAATAGTCTTTAATTCATGAACATGTGTTAGCCCCGCCTACTTGTGGCTAGCCACGCCCATCCATGGCTAGACCCACCCACTCACAGCCAATGCAGCCTTTTGACACAGCAAGGATTTTTTCCAGCGGATTTTTAAAACATGCTGCATATTCCGCAGGATTGCCGTCAGATTCCCCTACATTCAATGTACGGGGCTGATGGCAAATCCGAAAACTGACCGCGGTTTTTTGGTCCAACGATGATAAAATGACGTCGGATTTTGGATGCTGTGTAGACATCGTGTTTCTTTCAGAACTGCTGTCTCTCTAGGGGATGTCATGTTGTTAAAGGGGTGCTCCTACCAGGCACTTCAATGGCAGCTTCCTGCCTGTCTGTTTATAGAACACTCATTGAGCAATGCATATAGAGCGATCAGGAAGGCAGGGATGGGTATAAAGCGTCCCTGCCTTCTCAGTGGAGAGCTCAGCTACTGCCGACAGCCTGTCTGTTTATAGAACACTCATGGCAAGCCATATAGAGATCAGGAAGGCAGGGATGTCTATAAAGCGTCCCTGCCTTCTCAGTGGAGAGCTCAGCTACTGCCGACAGCCGGCTCTTCACCTGCACAACTGGTTCAACAACGTCCAAGATAAACTAACACCACGCGGACACCTAAGGCTATGTTCACACGGCTTATTTCGGGGCGTAATTACGGACGTATTTACGTCCGCAAATACGTTTCAAATATGTGTCACAAAGTGTGGCACGTATTTTGCGTCGTCATTACATTCCCCATTCTTTATTATGGGGATTTACGTTGCGAAATGCACCTCAATAAGTGACAGGGGACTAAATGTTATGATCGTATTTACGGACGTATTTACGCCCGCAAATACGTCGTGGAAATACGCCTCGTGTGAACGACGAGCCGTATTTTACATTGGAATCAATGCTAATCTAATTGTTCATTATTTGAAACGTATTTCGGGACATATTTGCGTCCGTAAATACACCCCGAAATAAGCCGTGTGAACATAGCCTAAGGCCACATGTATGAAAACTGTCTAGGCCTAAAATTCACTTTGTTGCCCATAGCAACCAGAGCGCCCATCTTATTTTTCCAGAGCACCCATCTTATTTTTCCAGAGCACTATATGAAATGAAAAGGGCGCTCTGATCGGTTGCTATGGGCAACAAAGTAAATTTTAGACCTAGACAGTTTTCATACATGTGGCCCCTAAAGTCAACAGGCGATCGGAAGGTAGTTAAAGGGATTTTTACCACAAAGTAATTTCATGCCTGGTTTGTCCTGCTTCAGCTTTCAGTGTGTTCTAAAGGAGACGTGTGTGATTTGTTTGAACTGCATATCATGTGAGCCAGCAGACTTGACATCACCATGCCTTTCCCCACAGTGTGCTCACACACAGGTCTGTTTATGTAAAGATCTGTGAGTAGCTACAATGTAGGTGAGTGCTTACCACTTCTGCCTTCCAACACAGGGATTCTAGGCTCAAACATGGATTTTTTTTTTTGGTCTCAATGCACACACCTGATTGAGGTTTAATTTTTATTTATTTTCACTGTTTGATTAATTACTAAAGCTACGGCCACACGGCAAGTGTAAAATGCCGCGTGGATTTTATTTAAGGATGCAGTCGGTATTTTATCGTCTTTTCCATGACTTTGAGAGACTGTTCTGTCCATGGTTTGCGGATTTGCCCGTCCCCTTTTACCAGTGAATAGCACACCCAAAAACTGGGCAAAAGATTGTACATGTTCTGAGTTTTTCGGAACGCCGGCGGTGTGAAGATCTGCCCAGTAGAAAGACTGTCCAGTGTAGACTACTGGGCGGACTTTCTATTGATGTATACAGGGATGGTTGACAGTCTGTTTTCAAATCCGAAAACCATTGCCGTGTGGACGCACCCTAAGGAGTGCAGAGGACAGGGGTATAGCACCTGGGATTGAACATCCACTCAGCAGTGAGTGTGTGCGATTACTAAGGAGTACAGAGGACAGGAGTAGAATGACAGCACCTGGGGGTTATGATACATCATCGCTCAGCAGGTGAAGTGTGTGTGATTACTAAGGAGTACAGATGACAGGAGTAGAATGACAGCACCTGGGGATGAACGCTCTCTCAGCCGTGTGTGTGTGATTACTAAGGATCACAGGGGATGGGAGTAGAATGATAGCACCTGGGGTTGAACACTCGCTCAGCAGTGACTGTGTGTGATTACTAAGGAGTACAGAGGACGGGAGTAGAATGACAGCTCTGGGGATGAACACCCGCTCAGCCGTGAGTGTGTGTGATTACTAAGGAGTACAGAGGACAGGAGTAAAATGACAGCACCTGGGGTTGAATACTCGCTCAGCAGTGAGTGTGTGTGATTACTGAGTACAGATGACAAAAGCAGAATGACAGCACCTGGGGTTGAACACTCGCTCAGCAGTGAGTGTGTGTGATTACTAAGGAGTACAGAGGACAGGAGTAGAATGACAGCACCTGGGGTTGAACACTCGCTCAGCAGTGAGTGTGTGTGATTACTAGGAAGTACAGAGGACAGGAGTAGAATGACAGCACCAGGGGTTGAACATTCGCTCAGCAGTGAGTGTGTGTGATTACTAAAACCCTTTAAGCTCATAGATTCGGCAAATAGACCAAACGCAGCACAATTCACATGCGGCTTTCCCTACAGAGCTCTATGGCCCCAGCACAAAGGCGCGGCCACAAGCAGAGTGTGAACGAGACCTCACACAGCCCCCAACACGGAGCCGCTGGAAACTACAACTGGTGTCGCATAAAACAAACCTCGTATAAGACATTAGAAGCTTCAGAAAGACCGAACCCGAGGGGCTGAGGCGACACCCGGGGAAGGAGGTCCCATTGCCCCCGCCGCCCTCCTGAGGGAATACCTGCGCAGACCGCCCCGGGGCCGAGGTGTGCCCGCACAGCCGCCCACTGTCTGGGGCAGCCCCGGGCCGCTGGGGGACGCCACGGTGCCGCGCTCCAGGTCACATGGTCACACGCAGCCGCAGATTAGAACGTGGCGCCGGCGGAGAACTGCGAGGTTCTGTCAGCTGACCGGTCACATGACCAGGCGGCTGCGCTGTCACCGAGACACGCCCACTGAGGGGAAGGGGTACTGCTGCTAGGGGGGCGCTCTGCTGGTAGTGTTAGGGGCACTGTACTGTTAGTATTGGGGGCGCTGTGCTGGTAGTGTTAGGGGCGCTCTGCTGTAAGTATTGGGGCGCTCTGGTGGTAATGTTAGGGGCGCTCTGCTGTTAGTTTGGGCTCTGGGACTCTTATGGTTGTGTTAGGGGGCCTCTGGTGTAATTGAGCCTCTAGATTGGTTTGTAATTGGGGCTCTGCTGTTAGTTGCAGAATTATTTGTATTGGGGCACTCTGCTGGTAGTATTGGGGCACTCTGCTGATTGTGTTAATGGCACTCTACTGTTAGTATTGGGTTACCTTACTGGTTTTGTTAGGGGCACTCTATCGTTAGGATTAGGGAACTCTATCGTTAGGATTAGGGAACTCTACCGTTAGTATTGCGGTGCTCTTATGGTAGTATTGGGGAACTCTACTGTTAGTATTGGAGCGCTCCGCTGGTAGTGTTAGGGAAACTCTACCGTTACTATTGGGTAACACACTGGTAGTGTTAGTACCGTTAGTATTGGGGCACTCTGCTGGTAGTATTGGGGAACTGCTGGTAGTATTGGGGAACTCTACTGTTAGTATTGGGGCGCTGTACTGGTAATGTTACAGAAACTCTACCTTTAGTATTAGGGAACTCTACTGGTTGTGTTAGGGGCACTCTACTGTTAGTAATGGGGGCGCTGTGCTGGTAGTGTTAGGGGCACTCTACTGTTAGTATTGGGTGTGCTGTGCTGGTAGTGTTATGGGCACTCTACTGTTAGTATTGGGGGCGCTGTGCTGGTAGTGTTAAGGGCACTCTACTGTTAGTATTGGGTGCGCTGTGCTGGTAGTGTTAAGGGCACTACTGTTAGTATTGGGGGCGCTGTGCTGGTAGTGTTAAGGGCACTCTACTGTTAGTATTGGGGGCGCTGTGCTGGTAGTGTTAAGGGCACTCTACTGTTAGTATTGGGGCGCTGTGCTGGTAGTGTTAAGGGCACTCTACTGTTAGTATTGGGGGCGCTGTGCTGGTAGTGTTAAGGGCACTCTACTGTTAGTATTGGGGGCGCTGTGCTGGAAGTGTTACGCGCACTATACTGATAGAATTGGGGGCGCTGTGCTGGTAGTGTTAGGGGCACTCTACTGTTAGTATTGGGGGCGCTGTGCTGGTAGTGTTAGGGGCACTCTACTGTTAGTATTGGGGGCGCTGTGCTGGTAGTGTTAGGGGCACTCTACTGTTAATATTGGGGTGGCTGTGCTGGTAGTGTTAGGGACACTCTACTGTTAGTATTGGGGGCGCTGTGCTGGTAGTGTTAGGGGCACTCTACTGTTAGTATTGGGGGCGCTGTGCTGGTAGTGTTAGGGGCACTCTACTGTTAGTATTGGGTGCGCTGTGCTGGTAGTGTTAGGGGCACTCTACTGTTAGTATTGGGTGCGCTGTGCTGGTAGTGTTAGGGGCGCTCTGCTGTTAGTATTGGGGCGCTCTGGTGGTAATGTTAGGGGCGCTCTGCTGTTAGTATTGGGGCGCTCTGGTGGTAATCTTAGGGGCGCTCTGCTGTTAGTTTTGGGCACTCTATGGTTGTGTTAGGGGCACTCTACTGGTAGTATTGAGCACTCTGCTGGTAGTTAGGATTGGGGGACTCTACTGATATGTGTTAAGGGGCACTCTACTGTTAGTATTGGGTGACCTTCTGGTTTTGTTAGGGGCACTCTATCGTTAGGATTAGGGGAACTCTATCTGTAGGATTAGGGAACTCTACCTTTAGTATGGCGGTGATCTTTGGTTATTATTGGGGATCTCTACTGTTAGTATTGGAGCGCTCCGCTGGTAGTGTTAGGGAAACTCTACCGTTACTATTGGGTAACACACTGTAGTGTTAGTACGTTAGTATTGGGCACTCTCTTGGTAGTATTGGGGACTGCTGGTATGTAGTGTTGGGGAACTCTACTGTTAGTATTGGGGCGCTGTCTGGTAATGTTACAGAAACTCTACCTTTAGTATTAGGGAACTCTACTGGTTGTGTTAGGGGCACTCTACTGTTAGTATTGGGGGCGCTGTGCTGGTAGTGTTAGGGGCACTCTACTGTTAGTATTGGGTGCGCTGTGCTGGTAGTGTTAGGGTCACTCTACTGTTAGTATTGGGGGCGCTGTGCTGGTAGTGTTAGGGGCACTCTACTGTTAGTATTGGGTGCGCTATGCTGGTAGTGTTAGGGGCACTCTACTGTTAGTATGGGTGCGCTGTGCTGGTAGTGTTAGGGGCACTCTACTGTTAGTATTGGGTGCGCTGTGCTGGTAGTGTTAAGGGAACTCTACTGTTAGTATTGGGTGTGCTGTGCTGGTAGTGTTAAGGGCACTCTACTGTTAGTATTGGGGGCTGTGCTGGTAGTGTTAGGGCACTCTACTGTTAGTATTGGGTGCGCTGTGCTGGTAGTGTTAGGGGCACTGTCACTGTTAGTATTGGGTGCGCGTGCTGATAGTGTTAGGGGACACTCTACTGTTAGTATTGGGGCGCTGTGCTGGTAGTGTTAGGGGCACTCTACTGTTAGTATTGGGTGCGCTGTGTGGTAGTGTTAGGGGCACTCTACTGTTAGTATTGGGGGGCTGTGCTGGTAGTGTTAGGGGCACTCTACTGTTAGTATTGGGGTCCAGCTGTGAATGGTATGTTAGTGGGCACTCTACTGTAGCTAATTGAGTGCTGCTGTTCTGGTATTTAGGGCATTTCAATGTAGTATTGGGGGCCGCATTGTGCTGGAGACGTGTTCAGGGCACTTAACTGTTAGTATAGGGGGGCGTCAGGTGTTGTATAGGGCACACTCATTCTTAGTTTCTCATTGGGGACGCTGCTGTGTAGTGTTAGGGCACTCTACTTATATAGTACTTGGGGCGTTGTGCTGTCATGTTAGGCCACTCTTACTGTTTTATTGGGGCGCTGTGTAGGTAATGTTCAGGGTCAACTCACTGTTATATTGGGTCCTGTGCTGTTGATGTTAGGGGATATCTACTTTAAGTATTGGGGGTGCGCGTGCTGTAGTGTTAGGTGCAACTCAACTGTTATTTATTGGGAGGTCGCTAGTCCGGGCTTGTGTCTTAGGGGCAACTCTAATGTTAGTATTGGGGGCGCTGTGCTGGTAGTGTTAGGGACACTCTACTGTTAGTATTGGGTGCGCTGTGCTGGTAGTGTTAGGGGCACTCTACTGTTAGTATTGGGTGCGCTATGCTGGTAGTGTTAGGGGCACTCTACTGTTAGTATTGGGTGCGCTGTGCTGGTAGTGTTAGGGGCACTCTACTGTTAGTATTGGGTGCGCTATGCTGGTAGTGTTAGGGGCACTCTCCTGTTAGTATTGGGTGCGCTATGCTGGTAGTGTTAGGGACACTCTACTGTTAGTATTGGGTGCGCTGTGCTGGTAGTGTTAGGGGCACTCTACTGTTAGTATTGGGTGCGCTATGCTGGTAGTGTTAGGGGCACTCTCCTGTTCGTATTGGGGGCGCTGTGCAGGTAGTGTTAGGGGGCACTCGCCTTTTAGTATTGGGGCGCTGTGCTTGTAGTTATTAGGGCACTACTGTTTGTATTGGGTGCGCTGTGCTGGTTGTGTTAAGGGCACTCTACTGTTAGTTTTGGGTGCGCTGTGCTGGTAGTGTTAGGGGCACTCTATTATTAGTATTGGGGCGCTCCAAAGAACAAGCCATGAATGTCTGATAGATTTGGGTCCCCGGTCTGTGCATACATCGATCTCTGTTCACTTCACTGGGATTTCAAAATGTAGTCACCTCTGCTGCGCCCAGAGCTCCCATAGTAGTGAATGGAGAGAGACCCGTGTTCCCAGCAGGAACGATGAAGGAAGAGGGTCCCCATTGTTGATATAGCTGCCAGTCCTTGCAGTTCCTTCAGGTTTTCTCTCCTCTTCATGACCATAGCCGTGCCCTCACTAGGAGACACTGGGTCTGACCTTCATTATAGAATAAACTTCTAGAGAGATCAGATAGCGCTCCCCAATTTCATTCCAGACTGTTGGTGCTGCTTCTTTATCAGCCATGTTTAGCATACTATGGTATCCAGACAAGGTCCTTCATTTACACACTGTATAGCTGTTTACTCTTCTCTTTAGCACATGTAGGAGACATCTTCGGCCTTTCAAGACCATTTGATGTGAGGGTCGGTGGAGACGGCGAGAATTTACATGATTGAAGAACAGATGTACAACCAACACAACACTGCAGCTTTAATTCTTGCATTGGAAATCTAAGCTTCCGGGCGCCTTGCTGGTCTTATGTGGCTGCCGCAATGTGTGGTCCTGGCCTAAGAGACATTAGTAATTAGTTATTCTAATAACAAGAAAAACTGTCTCTGTTGCCCATAGCAAACAATCAGAGCTCTGATTTCATTTTCTAAACTGTTCTGAAAAAATTAAGCTGCGCCGTGATTGGTTGCTACTAGCAACAGAGACAGATTGGGCCTCATTTATCCAAACTGCAAGACTATCTGTGTTGCTCATAGCAACGGGGACTCAGCTTTCATTTCCTATACTAGTCCTTGTTGCCCATAGCAACCAATCAGAGCTTAACTTTTGTTTCCTGTACTGGTCTCTGTTGCCCGTAGCAACTAATCAGAGCTCTGCTTTAATTTCCTAGGTCTCTGTTGTCCATAGCAACCAATCAGGTTTTATTTACTATACTAGTTTCATTTCCTAGGTCTCTGTTGTCCATAGCAACTATTAGGTTTTATTTCCTATACTAGTTTTTCTTACCTATAGCAACCAATCACAGCAGGGCTTTCATTTTCCTAGAGTTAAAAAATGAAAGCTGAGATCTGGTTGCTACGGGCAACAAAGACTAGTATAGGAAATGAAAGCCAAGCTGTGGTTGCTATGGGCAACAGAGACTAGTATAGGAAATGAAAGCAGAGCTCTGATTGGTTGCTCTGGGCAACAGAGACTAGTATAGGAAATGAAAGCAGAGCTCTGGTTGCTATGGGCAACAGAGACCAGTACAGGAAATGAAAGCTGAGCTCTGGTTGCTACGGGCAACAAAGACTAGTATGGAATGAACTGAGCTCTGATTGGTGCTATAGCATAAGATATATTGAAATGAAGCTGAGCTCTGGTTGCTATGGGCAACAAAGACTAGTATAGAATATTAAAGATGAGCTCTAATTAGTTGCTATGGGCAACATAGACTTGTATAGGAAATGAAAGCTGAGCTCTGATTGGTTGCTATGGTTAACAGAGACTAGTATAGGAAATGAAAGCAGAGCTCTGGTTGGTTGCTATGGGCAACAAAGACTAGTATAGGAAATGAAAGCTGAGCTCTGATTGGTTGCTATGGGCAACAGAGTTTTGGCCCAATTTCTTTTAGGCCTCTGCTCCATCTATTTTGTTGGTGTCAGAAGTCGCCATGCTGGACTTTGGAGTGCTACAATTGTGCCAAATCAGCCATAATGCCACCCATTATTATTATATATATATATTATATTATATTATTATTATTATTATTATAATTGACACCGCCTCAAACATGAACAAGGCATGCTGGGACTTGTAGTTCCACCACCTTAGGATTCAGGCATAAGATTTCTTTAGCCTTATCTAGGCCTGAATATTACCACAGTGACATAAATACATTCATAATGATGGGAAGGGCTCAGTCAGTCATACACACTTCCTAGCACCACTCCTGCACTGGACTGAATAGTGGAACCGCCCACTCCCCCCTCCCTCTTGGGATGGTACAGCTGGCAATGACGTCACGGGGAGCGCGCTTGGCTCGGGAGCGCGCTGTGCGGTGCATTGTGGGTACGCGGTGACGTGTTCCCCCCGGCCGGACCCAGGATGGCTGACGATAGACAGCACAAGCTGGCGTCGGCCCGAAGGAAGGTAAAGAGCGTCGTGTATAGCCGGGGAGCGGGAGGGAAGCTGGGGTGTGTTGGGTATCGGGGTACGGGGGAAGGTGACGGGCTTCATGGCACTGCCTGGGGTTGTGTTGTGGCTGACAGGTCTCGTACATGGAGATGGGGCTCTATTTTGGTAGCCATATTGCCCCAATGATGCCTCTTTACCTTTGTGGTGGTGAAAGTGTCATGTGACCGCGACGGATTCAGTTGACGGTCTTGTTACAGACTCTAAAGCGGCGATTCCCCAAGTTGTGGCTCTCCAGCTGTTGTAGAACTACAACTCCCAGCATGCCCCACAGCCCATGTCCTTTACCAGCCAGTTTCTGGCTATCGGGGCATCCTGGGAGTTGTAGATCAATGCATGCCCCACAGCCCATGTCCTTTACCAGCCAGTTTCTGGCTATCGGGGCATCCTGGGAGTTGTAGTTTCAGAGTGTGGTGCATTGAGTTGTATTGAATTTGTTATCTCCACCCCAGTCCGTACTTGTGATGGTAACGCACAGCGGCCATCTCTACGGGTGGACGGCGACTATGAAGATCATGGCTGCCATAGAGATGCATTGCTATGGGCTCCATGATCCTGCGGAGGAAAGTGCTGAGGTGCTGCTTCGATTTGGGCACAGACTTGTCAGGACAGACGTGACCGCAGTGGGTGGAGGAAGCCATGGTAGCTGGATAGAAGTGATCACTCCCGGTGTTGGTTGTAGATGAGATTTGGGGCTTATACAAGATTTCTGAGGTTGTGTTGACGCTCCAGCTAAGTGTATACAGCAAGGATTTGAGCCTGGGACTCCTATGCTGAAAGGCAGAAGTGCTAACCACTCAGCTACATTGTTATTGGAGGGTCTGGAGCCTGACCTTCGAGAGACTCCATGTGTTACGTTCCAGCCCTTTGTACGACATAAGGCAAAGCACAAGTGTAACCTTTTTGCGTAGATTAATAGGAAAAAAAAGAAACCTCAATAAGCTATGTACAATGAGCAAAAAATATCCATGTTTGATTCCTGCAAGGATTTGAAGCTAGTACTCTTATGCTGAAAGGCAGAAGTTCTAACCACTCATTGTCTGTTGGAGGAGGTGGGGCCTTACCTTACAGAGACTCCCTGTGTTATGTTCCACTACTTCAGGCATCCTCAAACTGAAGCCCGCCAGCTGTTGGGGAAACTACAACTCCCATCATGCATTTTTATACTCGATAACAGCGGGCATGATGGGAGTTGTAGTTTCATCGCTCACGTGACCTCTCTGGCCTGTGATTGGCTGCAGTGGTCATGTGAGTGATGGACGTTCGCTGCTACTTCCTGGATGAACGGAGCCGAGGCCGGAGTGAAGTCTTGGCTTCTATTTTTTATCCTGCCCTGATGGACAAACGAGCTTTGTTAGATTCCGGAACACCCCTTTAAGTGTATATTAATGGAGTTGACACGCTAGAGACGCCCCGAAGACAATCCCACTGCCAGCAACCAGCTGATATACTGGGAGAAGCCGCTGCAGGGGAAGTTCAGCATTAGGAGTTTTCACACAGTTTTTGACGAGAAGTTGGCTTATGTTCACAGGTCTTTATTTATAATAAGATCTGTGCCAGAGTCCATTAAAGGGATTGTTCATTCTACTAAAGGGTTTTCCCACCAAATAGAATTGACGTGGGAAGCTTGCAAATTAAATACTAAACATTTTCATCATTATTACAAGTTCTCTACCGTTTTTGTTTTAGCTGCAGCCTTAGTGATCCATAGTGTACAGCTCGTCTCCAGGGGATACGACCAGTGACGAGGGCTTCTCAGTTCTGGCCGCACATGCTCAGACGTCACCTCTCCTCTCGGGCAGCTGCTGTCAGTCTATTCCCTGCCTAATAATCACACACACTCACTGCTGAGCGAGTGTTCAACCCCAGGTGCTGTCTTTCTACTCCCGTCCTCTGTACTCCTTAGGCCATGTTCACACGTTTTATTTGGGCACGTATTTCAGCCCGTATTTCGGGGCGTACTGCGCGAATTACGGCTGGAATCCGTCCCAGTCATTACGGTAATCCACAGTTCTCATAGAGAACTATGGATTCCGTCTCCTCTCCCCGCTCGCCGAATCCGCCGCGGGGGGAGATAAGTGACAGGTAATTTACTAGCCGCGTATACGCGCCACTAGTAATGATAGTCTATGGGCCGGCGAGGTGCCGACCCCCGCTCCCGCCCCCATCCACACGCCGTAATTGCGGGGCGTAATTACGCCCCACAATTAAGCCGTGTGAACATGGCCTTAGTAATCACACTCACTCACTGCTGAGAGTGAGTGTGTGCGATTACTAAGGAGCGCAGAGGACAGGAGTAGAATGACAGCACCTGGGGATTGAACACTCGCTCAGCAGTGAGTGTATGTGATTACTAAGGAGTATAGAGGACAGGAGTAGAATGACAGCACCTGGGGTTGAACACTCCCTCAGCAGTGAGTGTGTGCGATTACTAAGGAGTACAGAGGACAGCAGTAAAATGAGAGCACTTAGGGTTGAACGTTCGCTCAGCAGTGAGTCTGTGTGATTACTAAGGAGTATAGAGGACGGGAGTAGAATGACAGCACCTGAGGATGAACACTCGCTCAGCAGTGAGTGTGTATGATTACTAAGGAGTACAGAGGACGGGAGTAGAATGACAGTACCTGAAGTTGAACACTCACTCAGTAGTGAGTGTGTGTGATTACTGAGCAGGGAAGAGACTGGCAGTAGCTGCCTGAGAAGAGAGGTGATGTCTGAGCATGTGCGGCCAGGACTGAGGAATAGTCTTAAAAAAATGGGAATCTAGCAAGAGAACAAAGAGTGACTTTTAATAACTAGATTTACTATTTTGCCAAAGGCAAACTTAAACTCCTTTGGAGTTAGCAAATCACTGTATATATAGGGTTTCCCTGCTAATAGGTGGTGTACCACCAGACTTGATAATAGAAAAGGAGTTATTCCTTCACAATTAGAAAGGGACAAATTGAGAGGTTAGAAATCAGGTTTTTAAATAGTGCGTATTGAGGTTGTGTTATATATAAATATATATATATATATATATATATATATATATATTATATATATATAATAGAATAAAAAGAAACCGCCCGGGGCAAGCAACCTCTATATAGATATATATAATATAGATATATAAAATAAAAGTAAAGTTTTAGTGCTTTATAGATTGAGAACTGATAGAGTTCAAGTTTGCCTATGGCAAAATAGTAAATATAGCCAGGACTCCCCTGGAGATGAGCTGAACAGTATGGATCACTAAGGGAGCTGCTAAAACAA
Organism: Phyllomedusa bahiana; assembly: GCA_025379985.1. Lineage (NCBI taxonomy): Eukaryota > Metazoa > Chordata > Amphibia > Anura > Hylidae > Phyllomedusa > Phyllomedusa bahiana. The sequence goes on from JAODAL010027264.1 coordinate 21,160, forward strand.
AAATGGTGTCGAATTTTTAAGTATGATGAATGGGGAAAAAAAAATTTTTGTTCAAAATCCCTGTAAATCTCCCGTCAAGCCCCCTCCTGTTCTATCATCTCATACAATCCCCCACCTTTGTCATCACTTTCATAAGTCACGTGACTTGCCGATCACATGCCGTTCATACAGGAATAGGTGGCTGAGGTCAGTGACGAATGGGACATCCTAGGCCAGTGTTCTGCAAAGTGCGACGCTCCCGCGGGGGGGACACTACCACTCCCATGATGCACTTCTATAATTTTTTATCAGTGGGCATGAAGGGAGTTGTAGTTCCCAACAGCTGGAGAGCCGCACGTTGCAGACCACTGTTCTAGGTGGTGCTGAGTTGCAAACATGAGTTTGTTTTTTTTTTTTTTTTTCTAGGTTTAAGTATTTTTGACCCTTCCAGTCCAGCAATGTGTTCTTTTGCTTTATGTAAGAGCCCTTTTAAAAAAAAAAAAAAAAAAAGTGATGTATTGCTTTGGTTCTTATCTGCTCCTGATGCTCCATCAAAAATGACAAATCAAATAGTGCAAACCCAGTGGACTTGATTGCAGTCGGTGAGGTCTATGAGGAGCCGATGGCGTCCATTCTGTAATGGATCCGGCACCATCCCTGCAGCGACGGCTCCGAGCAGAAGCTCTGGTGCAGATGTGACCCGGGCCTTGCTGATGTCCTGATACAACTGTGCTGGGTAGACAGAAAGTGGATCAGCAACAGACATCAATCTGCTGTCAGTGGGTCCCCGAAATGTAAATCATTAGGGCGAGCACTGTGCAGACATTGAATCAGCTAGCGAGACTGGAAGATTTTGGCTCTGAAGCCAGCATAGTTGTAAATACAGCCCGATAATATATTACAGTCTGTTACAGGATAAGTAACATATGTACACAGTGACTGCACCAGCAGAATAGTGAGTGCAGCTCTGGAGTATAATACAGGATGTAACTCGGGATCAGTACAGGATAAGTAATGTATATACACAGTGACTACACCAGCAGAATATTGAGCGCAACTCTGGGGTATAATACAGGATGTAACTCAGGATCAGTGCAGGATAAGTAATGTATGTACACAGTGACTGCACCAGCAGAATAGTGAGTGCAGCTCTGGAAGATAATACAGGATGTAACTCAGGCTCAGTACAGGATAAGTAATGTATATACACAGTGACTACACCAGCAGAATATTGAGCGCAACTCTGGGGTATAATACAGGATGTAACTCAGGATCAGTGCAGGATAAGTAATGTATGTACATTGACTGCACCAGCAGAATAGTGAGTGCAGCTCTGGAGGATAATACAGGATGTAACTCAGGGTCAGTACAGGATAAGTAATGTATGTACACAGTGACTGCACCAGCAGAATAGTGAGTGCAGCTCTGGAGTATAATACAGGATGTAACTCAGGATCTGTATAGGATAAGTAATGTATGTACAGTGACTGCACCAGCAGAATAGTGAGTGCAGCTCTGGAGGATAATACAGGATGTAACTCAGGGTCAGTACAGTGATAATAATGTATACACAGTGACTGCACCAGCAGAATAGTGAGTGCAGCTCTGGAGTATAATAAGGATGTAACTCAGGATCAGTGCAGGATAAATAATGTATGTACATTTGACTGCACCAGCAGAAAGTAGTGAGTGCAGCTCTGGAGGATAATACAGGATTAACTCGGGTCAGTACAGGATAAGTAATGTATACACAGTGACTGCACCAGCAGAATAGTGAGTGCAGCTCTGGAGTATTTACAGGAGGTAACTCAGGATCAGTACAGGATAAGTAATGTATGTACAGTGACTGCACCAGCAGAATAGTGAGTGCAGCTCTGGAGTATAATACAGGCTGTAACTCAGGATCTGTAGTGTGTAATTATAGAGCTGTTAGGAGGACGGTGGACTGTGTGCTGTACATAGCGGCCGGGCGCAGACACCTGAAGGATACTTTGTGCAGCAGTTTTCTCTGGTGATTATCTTCGTGGTATAATAAGCCCGGTTGTCTACAATCGGCCCATTGTCCTGGTACAGAATACAGCTTTCTTTTCTGCAGAGTAGGAATAGGCTGAGACTGTAGAATGTGTTGGCTCGGTTGGTGCTGACGGCCATGTCTCTTCCACACGGACCTATTGTTACTGTGTCCACCTATTAACCTGCGGGCGGCTGCCTTGTATATGGGAAGAGGGGGCGAGTGTAACCGCCGGATCTAAGACCTCATCATCCTCGTGATTCAGAGCGGTCACTCGATGGGTAGTTTTTTGACAAGGAGGGAACAACATGAGTAGATTTATATGCCCCCCATTTAAAGGGGTGTTCTTATCATGGACATTTCAGACTAATGAATAGGATATGCCTGATGGGTGGGTGCAGGGCTGTGGAGTCGGAGTCATTCTAAAATGGATTGACTCCCAAAATACAATATATTGGTCCAGTAAGTTCAATGCAGAGACAGGAGCCAGATGAATTAGGTCTTGCCAGTGCTGCTGCTACAGAGGGAGGACACTAAAAATGGTTTGATGTTTTTAATTGACACCCAAGGACCCTTTAAAAACTGCTGATTATTAATCCCTTAATGGCCGCCAATAAGCCTTTAACCAGGGCTGTGGAGTCGGCAAGCCAAACCTCCGACTCCCTCATACACGGCGCATGTTTAAGTGATAACTTTACTGTAGTAAAATGGTAACATTAGGCTGTTTATCACCTTATGATACAATAATCAAGCTACTTAGGTAGAACAGACACTGACAAGCAAAAGGGTAACAATGTTTTGATCTTTTGAACACTTGTGGGTAGAGTTGAAGAAAAAGCTGTATTTGTATCCAAGTCCAGTCTGCACCAACATTGGGAATGTGTAGAAGAGACCTGGGATCAGATTTTAATCAAGACCTGCTTGAATCTGATCCAAAACCCAGAAGGATTCAGGCAGTATTGAAAAGGTGGATTTCCCAAATACTAACAAAAATAATAAAAATGAACATTTTGATTTTTAGGAGCAAAACAGTAACAATGCATTTACAGGAAAGAATCTGCAGAACTAAGCAGATGCTAAATACTTGCAAGTCAAATGTATGTATAAGAAAGGTAAGATGACTGTATATAAAATTACAGTAGCCTTATGTGCAAAGCTGTAGTGGAGGGTGAGATATGGAGCCTGAAAGTCACAAGTTCAAAACATTGTTACCCTTTTGCTTGTCAGTGTAAAATATATTTATTGGATATGACTTTAGAACACAAAAAATTGTAAATATGCAAAACACTGCGGGGAACATTTGCGGAGTCTGTGAATTTGTTCTGAGGAATAGTATCGCCCCCATCAGATCCTGCATACATGACCTCACATCTGATCTCATTATTTCCAGGCTAGAGAACGGCCTCTCTACACTAACTTGGGGGCAAAGCGGTGACCACAGGGGCAACATCTCTAACAATGTCAGGGTATAAAGGAATTGCCTCAGCCACAGTCAGGTCTGATGAATGGTTGATCTCTGCTACTTCTTTGAAAACAGGTGAAAAATTTTGCTAAAATCTGTTTGCCCTGGGAGCAGAGTCTTTTCCCCTGGGGCAGCGCTTTGCCTGCTCCATGTCATCAGTTACACTCCTCATGGGATAAGGCTGAGATATGGGAGCACTGGCCGGACCCAATGCCTCTTGCTCTTTGCATCGAACTAACTGGACCAACTTATTATATATTTTGGGAGTCGGTCCCTTTTATTCCAACTCCTGCAAAATAGGCACCGACTCCACAGCCCTCCCTTTAACTGCGACCATTAAGGGTTTATGGTGATAAAGGACGCCCTGTGTAAGTGTCATGGGCCGAATATCTGGGATCTCGGAAACAAAAGCCACATTTACGCCTTGGGTTTCTCAATGATGCTATTAGGCACTTGGGGTCCGTGGTGCAGTCAGTCCTGGGGTCTGGCCGTGTGAGCATGCCCTAACAGTAGCAAGTGATCTAGTGATAATAGTATAAAACAAGATTTTAAAGGGGTTTTGCCACCATAGACGATGATGATATATCGTTAGGATATGCCACCATTGTCTGATAGGTGCGGGTCCCAACTCGGGGAACCGCACCTATCTCGGGAATCGGCCCCCGCATCCCTCTGTATAGACTGGAGAGTCAGTCGCGCTTGCGCACGACTCTCCATTCTGCTCTATGGAAGTTCCGAGCAGAGCTGAACGCACCGCTTGGCTGTACTCCGAAATCCCATAGAATAGAATGGAGAGGTGTGCGCAAGCACGGCCAGCTGCGAGTGGCGGACATGTTCCTCACTCATGGCAAAACCCCTTTAAATAGTAGCCCTTAAAGGGGCGTTCCCCCAAAGGAACATTGGCATTACAGGTCTGCTTATAGCTAGCAGCAAGCCGACCGTGTTGGAGAATGAGGAGGGAGCGTTTTGCCTTCGTCCTCCCTATTCATTTCTATAAGAGCTCTGAATATAGCCAGGTGAGTGTGCTCCCATAGAGAACTCCCATAGAAATGACAGCCCCAAGAGCGTCCCTTCTCGTACTGTAACACGGTTGGCTCTTGCTGTCCTGGGGACGCCCCTTTAAGACGATAAAGAAATGTAGTAGAAATATCAGCAAAAACCAACATTATTTCAGTATAAAGTACGTTTTCTTTGTACACCACCACCACCGCTGCTGCTGCTTTCCCTGCCTACGAAGTCATGTGATGCTGCAGCCAATCAGCCGGCTCTTCCTGTATGAGGAGAACATGACCACTGAAGCCTGTGATAGGCTGTTGTGTCACATGACCAGTGGCACTGGCACAGAGCGGGCTCCACAGGTGAGGGGGTAGAACAGGGTACAATACCCCACACAGATGACTCGCACAAAATTGTATATTAGGATGCGAGAGAAACTTTAGACCTGGAGTCTGGAGGTGCTCGCAGCTGGGTAAATTTGATCTAATGTAGTGGTGAGGGGGGGAGGGGAGGGGTGCTCTTGATGTCCCATCAGTCACTTCAGTTAAGAGCCCTGCGATCAGACTCTCACCACTTAAAGGGGTGTTCCTGTTTCATTGATTGGCTTTAAAGGGGTTGTCTCGCTACAAGGATCGCTGCTTTTTATGTTAAAGATCTTGCAAAAACAAGTCACTTTGCAATATGTGTCATTACCAGTGTCCTACTATTCCTAGATATCCCCTCTTGTATGGGCTGCATCAGCTCCTCAGGTCGCTATAGACGTTAATGACCCTGTTTCAATCTCTCCTGATAGGCTGCCAGCACTGGTTGCTAGAGCTACAGACCTGTTCCATCTCTCCTGATTGGCTGCCAGCACTAGTTGGGTACAGACCTGTTCCATCTCTCCTGATAGGCTGCCAGCACTAGTTGCTATAGGTACAGAACTGTTCCATCTATCCTGATAGGCTGCCAGTGCTGGATGCTATAGCTACAGACCTGTTCGATCTATCCTGATAGGCTGGTAGCACTGGTTGCTATAGCTACAGACCTGTTCCATCTATCCTGATAGGCTGTCAGCACTGGTTGCTATAGCTTACAGACCTGTTCCAATCTCTCTGATAGGCTGCCAGCACTGGTTGCTATAGCTACAGACCTGTGCTTCTACTGACCTAGTAGAAGCCAGTAACACGCCCTGATTCAATAAGTGAAACTGATAAAACAGGACTGAGGTAAGATGAATTGATGTAGTGAGACAACCCCTTTAAACAGTTAACCAAAGGTTAATATAGACTATTACCAAATACAATGCTGTTGTGAGTTTCCCTAGTTACCAGCCAACGGTCTCTGCTCTTACAGGCTGAAGCAGTGGTCAGGCTGATGATGATGTCACTCTGCTCTGTTTCCTATCTTGAAAGACTGGAGCTTATGTACATGATTACTGACAAGCTTAGAACTCTGTAGCCTTGTGCACTACAGTTTCCACATCTCCTGCAGTCATGTCACTGTAAGGCCGTGTTCACACGGCTTATTCAAGCCGTAATTGCGGGACGGATCCCGCCCGCAATACGGCTTGAATAAGGGGCGGCGGCGGCGCTGCTCGCCGGCCCCATAGACTTGCATTACCCACGGCGTGTATTGCGCCTGGATAATGTGCATGTCGCTTTCTCCCGCCGCGGCGGATTCGCCGAGCGGGGAAGAACGAATCATGTTCTCCTATGAGAACTGTGATTACCGTAGATTGACTGGGATGGATTGGAGCCAGTACTTGAAGCTGCAAATCCAGCGCGCAGTACGGCTCCAATCCGCGCGCGAATAAGTTGAACGGGCTAAGTGGTAAACAGGCGTAGCTTCGGGGCGTTCTTTGGCCTGTAATTGCGCCAACGTACACCCCACAAATATGGTAAAATTGGAACACTATGTAAAACCCTCATATTTTTTCCCGGCACGTACTGTGCGCCCGTAAAAAGTGACATGTTTCTTCTTTCGGTTGCTCATGCAGCAAGAAATGTGAGCGTTTTACATATCAACAAGTGTTCTGATTTTACCATATTTATGGGGCGTACTGTTGTGCAATTACACACTGAAATACGGCCTACAAATGCTCCATGTGAACATAGCCTTACAGTGACATGACTGCAGGAGGTTTGCAAAATGTAGTTCGGCAGGCGTATCGCGGCACGTACCTGTGCACAACGCAGTACATCTAGTGAATGTATCCTAACCGGAGTAGCAGAACTGATGTGCCAATCGCTGCTTTAGACCTGCCCACAGCCCGATCAGGAAGTGTGAGCCTGAAGCTGGCTGTGGCTCTGTGAAACAACATGGTGTGAAAGGACCGCTCCATTTCTTTTTATTTAGTTCATTAGAAATTGTTTCTAGGTACACAGTAGGGAAAGTTGGTTTGCTGACCTGCAGCTGAATACAGGAACTCTGGCTGATGCAACTGGGTCATGTGACCTGCACTCTGAGGCCTCGTTCACACGGCTTATTCTGCTGCGGATTGGCGCCGTACTGCGCGCCGGATTTGTGCTGCAGTAACGGCGCCAATCCGCGGCAGCAATTACGGTAATCCACAGCTCTCATAGAGAACAGTGGATTCCGTCGCTCCTCCCCGCTCGGCGAATCCGCCGCGGGGGGAGAAAGTGACATTCACATTATCTACGGCGCGTACGCGCCGTAAACAATGCATTGTCTATGGGGCCGGGAGCGGCGCCCCCGCCGCGCTCCGGCCCCGCCCCTTATTCACGGCGGATTTGTGAGCTCAATACGGCGCACAAATCCGTCGGGAATAAGCCGTGTGAACACGGCCTTAGCTGCTGAGACACAAAGCGTGTAACCAAGAAGTGAATCTCTCTATGCATTCCTATGGGAGGTTCAAAGTTAGTCTTGTAGGAATTTATAGAGAGACAATAGCCAAAAAAGAAAAAAGACAAGGGGGTCGCACAATAGTGAAATACGTCTCAAATATATTAAAAAAAAAAAAAAAAAAAAAAAAAAAAAAAAAGGTGGAGATTCTCACCTGAAGTGGTTGTGCTCGTATTGTAGAGGCACAACCATCATAAACATGTATGGGATTTAATCCTTCTCTCGGCAGCCACGGTTCTTTCCAGCGATCCTAGACTACTGGATAGGAAGCATGCAACAAACAAAAATGGCGAACCGGCGCACGTGGATTATAAGTAACTGCCAATGATGAAGGCTGGTATATAGAAAACTTCTGAATTTTATTTCTAAAACAGTAAGGATATTATCCTAAACTGATTAAAGACACAGATCTAACGCGTTTCGCGCTCCAACTTAGCGCTTCATCAGAGGTAACATAAAACTTTTTTCCACATCTCATTTATAACACAAAAAAAACACAAAAAAAAACTACTACTACTTCGGAGGTGGCATAGTCGAAGTAGTATTTTTTTTTTTTTTTTTTTTTAAAGCACTTGGAGAGTTAATTTTATGATGCCTTTGACTGACAGTTTTCTGATCCAGTGAGATTTTGTTGTTAATGAAGTGATTGACGTAATCAAGAACCTATTGGGACATACTTTGTGTTATAAATGAGAAGTGGAAAAAAGTTTTACATAAACTCTGATGAAGCGCGAAGTTGGAGCGCGAAACGCGTTAGTCCTATGTGGTTTTAATCAGTTTAGGATAATATCCTTACTGTTTTAGAAATAAAATTCAGAAGTTTTCTATATACCAGCCTTCATCATTGGCATTTACTTATAATCCACGTGCGCCGGTTCGCCATTTTTGTTTGTTGCATATTTACAGAGAGACAGACGTCCTGTCGGTATCAAAAGCACAGAGTGCAGGTCATGTGACCCAGCAGGGACTGTTGCATCAGCCAGAAATCCTGTAGGCAGCTGCAGGAAAGCAAAGTTGATGGCGCTGTAAAAGCATTGTCTAATGAACTAAGGGGAACAAAAACCTGGACTGGTCCCATCATGCGGCTGATAACAGGGAGCAATCGAGTGTACGTTGCTTGCTGGTTGTGGTTGCTTGTGTAGATTTTGCATACAGTCAATGATTTAACGCTTCCATTGTCTTTATAGTTAAAAGAATTTCAACAGAAGACGACTCCACCAGCTCCCGCCGGCGGCAAGAAGAAGAAAAAGGGAAGAGAGTCGAACAGCCATCCTGACACCCCCAACCGCCTGTCTCCAGACCCAGTAAGTCGCAGGAGCAGGCCCCGCACTGTATACTAACCATTCATCTGAGGATATTTCTCAGGGCGGGGTCAGCACTTTGATTACAGCTCTGCAGTTACTGCCACCGTGCTCTCGTCTGCATCTTCTTACAATTGCTGTAGACTCGGACATAGGTATACAGGTAAATACATGAGATCCTGTCTCTATTGAAGACTAAGATCTCCCTCGCTGCACCAGGCCTGCTACTCAGTAGTTGGAAGAGCTCGGTGACAGGTACTTTGGCCTCATTCAAGTTCCTATGAAGGTTTTCATCCACTTTGCCTAGATTCCACATTGACTATCCTACAAAAACTTATATACCCAGGGTAACATGAAAAAAACAATAGCAAGGAAGTAGGGCTACCCACTAAACCAATAATCACAACTGAAAAAAAGAGGAACCCATATAAAAATGTATCAAAAAACTTTATGAATCATACCGAAAAACATAACACACAAAAAATGTATAAAAACACCACCACCCAGCTAAAAAAAAAATATATACAAGCACAGAGGTCTAGGGTCACATAACCAATGTATATTGCATTATTACAAACAACCCAATCAATAAAAAATTACAATGCAAATACCACTGTGGCTTCATATTACCATACAGTGGAGAGGTTGTCCGTGAAAAAAAATGTCAAAACTGTGACAACTAGACCTCCGTGTTGCCCCGACGCGCGTTTCGCTAACGCTTCCTCAAGGGGAGGTGGGTTGTTTGTAATAATGCAATATACATTGGTTATGTGAGCCTAGACCTCTGTGCTTGTATATAATTTTTTTAGCTGGGTGGTGGGTTTTTTTTTATAAATTTTTTTTTGTTTATTTGTTCTGTTTGATAAAGTTTTTTGATACATTTTTATATGGGTTTCTCTTTTTTCGGTGGTTAGATTCCACATTTGCAAATGTGCCGTGTTATGTAGTGATATAGAAACATAGCAGAACCGACAGGCCTTATGTGTGAACACCAGCCTAGCAGTAAGGGTAAGTTCACATGGCCGATTTAGAGGCGAAATTTTCAGACCTCTTCTGCTAAGCTCTTCAGAAGCACCGAGGTTTTGATCGGGTTTCCGACGAGGTTTTGCGGCGCGGTTTCAGAAGAGGTTTCGAACACTGGTTTCTTTCTGAAACGCCCATACAAATTAATAGCCAGGGCACAAAACGTGCTGAGGTTTTGAAGTCCTCCATTGATTCCTATGGGGATTTTCAGTGTTGAAAATGCTTCAAGAATTGACACGACGCTACTTTTTCAGCGTCCAAAGAAGCGCGGAAAAATCTCGTGTGTGAACTACAGCGCTGTATACATAAGAGTTAATAAAAATGAATTGAGGCTGTTTTGGAGGCTTTTTTTAAATGCTGGTTTGAGCAAGGAAATGCTCGGAAAAAAAACGCATCAAACTCGGCCGTGTGAACAGACCCTAAGGCTAAATTCACACGGCATCATTGCAGGATGTATTTCGCCTGAAAATTACGCCGTGTGTACGGGGGCGGGGGGTCCGGCAGCCCGCCGGCCCCTTACACATTCATTATTCATGGCGCGTATACGCTGTGAATAAATGACATGTCACTTCTCTCCCCCCCGCGGTGTATTGTCCGAGCGGGGAGAGGAGACGTATCTTGCCCCGTATTGAGCGCAGTACGGTGCTAAATACGAGGCGACATACGTCCCATTTTAAGCAGTGTGAACAGACCCTAAGACTGTCTTTGTTGCCCATAGCAACCAATCAGAGCTCATAATAACCAGTTAGAGCTCCTTTATTTCCCAGAGTGGTGTATGAAATAAAAGCTGAGCTCTGATTGGTTGCTATGGGTAACAGAGATAGGCTTATGTTCACACGGCTTATTGCGGCGCATATAGTATGTACCGCAATATGTTGTGTGTTTTGGACCCACGTGCTGATCAGTGCGTAATTACTGCTAACAATTGACATGTCAACTATCCCCATACCAAAACCCCCACCCCACCCCCGGAGCGTACAATACGTATTGTACACGCGGGGGGACGATGCGTAATCCATAGCTCTCTATGAGAGCTATGAATTACCATAATTGCGGCGCACATTTCGTATAGTTGCCCGGGGAGAAATGTGACATGGCAATTGTTCGTGGCGCTTGCACATTGCTGACAATGCATGTCAATGGGGCCAGGGTGAACCTTGCCACAGTTAGGGCTTGTCCCCACGGCACACGTTATCGGTCGGTTTTTCAGACGGTTTGTGGTTTTGCAAACTGCCTGAAAACACACAGGCAACGTTCCCCCATAGACTTCAATAGAAAATCCGTGCAGCACTCTCCACTGCACAGATTTTCCGCCGGACTTTTGTTCCGAAAAACTTAGAACGTTTTCATTCTTCCGCCCGGTTTTCCGGTGGAGCATAAACATGTGGGTGTAAAGGGGAACGGCTCGAATCCGGAAACTGCGGACAAGATCCCTCTCCCTGCGTGCCAAAAAAAGACCGAATACCGGTCGGCAAATCCGACCAGTATTTGGTCTTTGCTGTGTAAACCACCATAGGTATCTCGAAAACATGTATTGCAGCAAAAAAAGGGGCCGGGGGCAGAAATATGTGTTTCGGGAGGTCGCGCGCGACTCTCTCGGCAAAAAAATTTGATCGTTGTTTTCTCCAGGTACAATACAATCGTTTGTATAGGGGGGAGAGGGGCGTATCCAATTTCCCCTTTATAAGGACTGTGGATTCCCAAATTGGGGCCGCGCAAATAAAAAGCGAAATACGCATAAAGGGCCGTTCACACGGCTTATTTTGGGCACAGATTCCAGCCATATTGTGTGCCGTACTGCGCTGCAATACGGCTGGAATCCATCCCAGCCTTAGGAAATCCCATTTCATAGAAATATGGATTCGCTCCCCCCCCACACGGCGAATCCCCGGCGGGGAAAAGTGACATGTTATTACCCCGGCGGGATACCGCCATGGATAATAAAGCTAGGGGGCCCGGGGGCAGCGTCCCCTCCCGCCCCTTATTAAAGCCTACTTGCGGGGAAATCCGCCCGCAATTAGGCTTAATAACCGGGGAAACCCGGCCCCTAAAAGTACCCCTTTTAACATACCCCTTACACACTAAAGGCCAGAACAGCACAACTTGGCAGGAGGTGGAGGCTAAACTTCTTTTGCTGTAGCACAATTTGCAGCCTGGAATCGCCCCCATCCCACCCCCGAAATACCCATTTTTTGGGGGTTTGTAAAGGCCCGCCCCTTTGCATTCCAGTTAGAAATCCTTTGACGGGCCGTATGGTGTGCAGGGCTGGCATAGACATCTACTGGGATACTTCCCCATAAACCTTAATCAAAACCTTACCCATAATTTACTTGTACATAACATACACCCAACATGAGTCGAAAAGGCCCTCTTTTGCTACATGCTGGGTACGTGAAGCCTATAAAAAACCCAAAAGGGTAACATTGGCGGCAGCATTGGCAGTACTCCTGTTAGGGGCCCTAATCAAATCTTTTTACAAAGGGGCCCTGCTGATGGTGCAAGGTAGGAACTGCTAATGGACAGGGTCCAGGTGCTTCAGCTGTATAGGGCTTTGAAATCACTCATGGCAGCTCTGCATTGGGGAATCCCGGAATGATTTCCCTGCAACATGTAAAAACAATTGGGGAAAAAGTTAAGGGTATTTTAAAACACGGCTTAATTGCAGGGCGTACAGTTCGCCCCGAATTACCCCGGGGTGTTCGGGACTTATTCCCGCGGGGGGTCCCCCCCGGGACTGCCTTAAAAACGCCGTGAAAAAATAAACATGTAAATTTTTCCCCCCGCTCTTACAAATGACGTATTGTATACGGGGAAGAGGAGGCGAAACCTAGTTCTCTGTGGAGCTGGGGTTTTACCGTAATATTGGGGCGATTTCCCCCGTAATGGGAGCCAGAAACAATACGTGGCAAAATGCCCCCAAAATAACCTTGACATAACACAAGACCTGGCATCTTCTGTGGGAGCGTTTACAGTATCAGGTTTGGTTGTTACCCAGCTTTTCCTGCAACGGAGATAAAGGGGAAACAATTCATATAGGATATTTTATGGCTTAGGTGGAATCGCCGCCTTTTTTCTTCTTTGGATCAGTCTGACTATATGGAAAACCCCCCCGGGGGGGGTTTTTAGGGCCTTTTCTGGCCCCGAAGGGCGGAAAGGCCCCCGGGAAAATTTACGGGGCCCTTTTAAAAGGGGTTGAACTATTTTTGATTTCCCTTTGGGGGGCCCCTTAATTACCCGATTTCCAAATTAAACAAACAGATTAGTCTGGTGGGTTTTAAAAAAGGCAAAAGTAAACGTTGGGTATTTAAGAAAAAGGGGGAAATGAGGACAGCATCGGGTCTGGGGCCCTGTTAAGAGAGGGGGAGTGGGAAGTTTGAAAGTGGGGCCAGGTTTTTAACAAGGGGGTGGGCTGATCGACGGGGGGCCCCATGTTTTAGACTTGGGGCGAGGGGCATTTATTTTGGCCCCCCGTTATGAGCAGGGGGAGGGAAGATGATTATTGGGAAGATAAGGGGGGGGGGGGGAAATGTTTATTTTGGGGATTTATGAAGGGGAATTTTGAGATTATCTTTGGGGTGGGATGTATAAAGGGGGGTAGGCGCATTTTGATTGTGGATGTTATAGGAGGAAAAGTGGAAATGATTTTGGGGGGTTTTAACGGAGGAAAGGGGAAAAGTATTAATTTGGGATTTATAGGAAGGGTGGGAAAGATTGATTGGGGCCCCAGTTTTGAGGGGGGTTTTAACCTCTATTTGATTTTGGTTTTTTTTGGGGAGGAGGAGTGGAAAAGATTTTATTGGGGGCCCCCGTTTAAAAGGGAGAGTGAACATTATTTTTCCCCGTTTGAGCGGGGGGGGAGGAAATGTATCTGATGGGGGGGGCCCCTGTTATAGAGCGGAGGGCTGGGCCTGAAATTTATTTTACCCTTTTATAGAGGGAAGCGAGGTCTATTTTACTCTGCCTGATAGACGGGGGGAACTGGGCCCTGAGACTGGGCCCAGTTATGACGGGGAAATTTTAGGAAAGCTTTAAAATTTTGGGCCCCTGATGGAAGGGGGAGGAGGGTGGGACTGATTTGGATTTAAAAGAAAAAATTTAGGAAGCTAGATCGCCCTGATTAACAGGGGGTGGAAGTAGTTGGGAAAAGGGGGGAAATAGGGCTATCTATTGTACCCCTTTTTAAGGGGGGGGCTGAGGAATCAGCGGGGGAGATAGGGGTGGACTTTAGGCCCGCATTGCGGGCCCCTTTTAAGAAAAGGAAAAACGCTATTACTGGGTTTTTTAAAAGAGGAGGCGAGGGGGGATTGGGTTGGCCCCCGTTTAAGGCGGGGTGGGAAGATTTTTGGGGTTTTTTAGGGGAGGGGACTAGGAATTTTCTGATTTTGGGATTTTAAGGAAGGGTGAGGAATGATTATTGGGGCATGTTTAAGAGGAAGGAGGCAGAGTCGGAGGACAAAAAAACTGATCTGGGCCCCATGTTAAAGCAGGGGGGGCTGAGGACATTATCTGATTGGGGCCCCCTGTTTGAGCAGGAGGGGCTGAGGGGAAACTTCTGATCTGGGCCCATGTTATAGGCAGGGGGACTAGGAATGCCCATCTATCTGGCCCCATTTAAAGAGGAGACTGAGGGCTGCTTTATGGGGCCCCTTTTTTAAAAGGGGGGGCTGAGGCTTATCGGTGGCCCCATTTTTTGTGGGAGGGGCGAGGACATGACGATCTGGGGCCCCCCGTAAAAGAAAGGGGGAGGAGGAACACTATTGTTGGGCCCCATGTTTTAGAGCAGGAGAGCTGGGACAGCTAGTCTGTGGCCCCCTGTTAAAGCAGGGGGAGGAGGGACATGCAATTTATCTTTGGCCCCCTGTTTTAGACAGGGGAGCTGAGGACATTTCTATCTGGGGCCCCATGTTATAGGCAGGAGAGCTGGGGTTCTATTGATCGGGGCCCCATGTTAAAGCAGGAGGGGCTGAGGACATGCTATCTGATCTTGGGGCCATTTTTTTAAAGCAGGAGGAGCAGGGCGGCCTATTTAACTAGGTTAGGGGATGGGGGTAACCCTTTAGGCAGAAAACTTTTAGCAAGGGTGGCCCATGTATAGGAATGGGCTTTGGGATTTTTACCGTCCCCCATGTTGTCCCCCTGGGAGCTTTTCTCCCTTTTTTTTCCCCTTTATCCCTTTCATCTTCGATTGGGCCAAATTTAAGGGGGGGGGACTAGACCTGGGGGGGGCCCACCCGGGTTTTTGGGAAAAGGGGACCCTTTGGGGGGGGGTCCCTCCCCCCCGTGCCCCCCGTTCTTGGTTTCTCCCCGGGGGGGTTTTTTTTTGGGGCCCTTTTTTTTATTTTCCCTTGGGTGTAATTTTTTTTTCCCCCATCTTTTCCCTATTTCAAATTTTGCAATGAAAAGCGGTGTAGAAAAACCAATGGGCCCATTTGTGGGTTTTGCTAAAATCATTTTTGCCCCGGCCCCTTTGGGGTGGTTTGCCTTTCCCCGCTTCCCCCGGGAAATATCCCCCTTCCCCCCCCCGCCGGGGTTTCGGGCCTCCTTCTGTCGGGGAAGTGGGGCGGGTTTTTTGATTTGCCCACTTAGAGGAAAAGGGCAAACCGGCCCCAACCCACCCCGGGGAAAAGGCGGGGAAAAAAAAAAAAGGCCTGTCAAAAGAAAGGGGAATTTTCAACCCCCGGCGGGGGAACTTTCCCAAAAACCATGTTTAAATGGGCCCTTTTTGGGGTGGTTTTTTGGCGAAAAGCGTGGGCCCCGGGTTTCCCCCTCAAATGTGGGAACGGGGTTTTAACCCCAAAAAAAGGCAACAAGGGCCCGGGGGTCGGGTTTGGGTCTAGTTCATTTTAGCTTTTTTTTTCTTTCCCTTGAAAAATGTATCTGGGGGGATTTTGGAAAAAACTTTCCCCAAAAAAACGAAAAAAGGGGGCTTGAAGGCAACCCCTTTAAAAATTTTACAGGGATTTTTTGGTTTTTTTTTTTTTTTTATTTTAATTTTTTCCTCGGGGCCCTTTTTTTTGTTAAAAATCTTCAAGAACAAAATCACTTTGGAATTTTGTGTCCATTAACAGTGTCCTACCCATTCCCCCGATATCCCCTCTTGTTTTGGGCTGGGATCCAAAATCCTCAGGTCCCCTATGCTTTCAGATGGTTAAAATTTTCCTGTTTGGCTGCCAGCAATGGTTGCTAAAACTTTCAGACCCGTTCAATCTTTTCCGATTTGGGTTCCAGTGTTGGCGGCTATAGCTACAGACCTGTTTTCCCTCTTCCCGATAGGCTGCAACACTGGTTGGGTACAGTACAGACCTGGGTTTCCCTCTCTCCCCGATAGGCTGCCCGCCGGGGCTATAGTAAAACCTTTTTCTACTGGGGCCTAGTAAAGCCCGTTTAAAAACGCCCTTTAACTCAAAGTGAAAACCCGGGTGAGGTGAGAAAATTCCAAAAGTGGGGAAAACAAACCCCCCAAAGGGGTGTATTATTTTGAAAAAACTATTGAAAAAGGGGGGTGGGGGGGTGTTTTTTTTTATAAAATTTTTGCTTTTAATATACAGGCAGTTCCCCCGGGTTTTTAACGGGATTGGGGGCTGTAGGGTTTTTTCCCTAAAATTGAATTTGTATGTAAGTCAAAAAACAGGTAGATTTATTTCATGAAAAATCCCAAACACAAAAGGTTTTGTTTTTAGTTTTGGGGAAAGGGGCGGGAAGGGGGGTTTTTTTTTTTTTTGGGGGGTTTCGGGGGGGGGGGTTTTTTTTTAAATTTGGGACGGTGGGGGAAGGGGGTTTTTTTTTGTTTTTTTCGGGGCGGGGAAGGGGGGGTTTTTTTTTGTTTTTGGGGGTGTGGGGAAGGGGGTTTTTTTTAGTTTGGGACGGGCGGGGGAAGGGGGTTTTTTTTAGTTTGGGACGGTGCGGGGGAAAGGGGGGGGGGTTTTTTGTTTTGGGACGGGTGGGGGGAAGGGGGTTTTTTTTAGTTTGGGACGGTGCGGGGAAGGGGGTTTCTTTTAGTTTGGGACGGTGCGGGGAAGGGGGTTTTTTTTTTGTTTGGGAAGGTTTCTGGGGAAGGGGGTTTTTTTTAGTTTGGGACGGTGCTGGGAAGGGGGTTTTTTTTTTAGTTTGGGACGGTGGGGGGAAGGGGGGTTTTTTTTAGTTTGCGACGGTGCGGGGAAGGGGGTGTTTTTTTGTTTGGACGGTGGGGGGGAAGGGGGTTTTTTTTTTGTTTGCGACGGTGCGGGGAAGGGGTTTTTTTTTTTTTTTTAGTTTGCGACGGTGCGGGGAAGGGGTTTTTTTTTTTTAGGTTGGGACGGTGCGGGGAAGGGGTTTTTTTTTAGTTTGGGCCGGTGTGGGGAAGGGGGTTTTTTTTAGTTTGGGACGGTGCGGGGAAGGGGGTTTGTTTCTTTTAGTTTCGGATAGTGCCTGTGCTCCTAGAAGATTTTTGCCTCATTTTCCCTCATGTGTGCGTGGCAGGGTGGCACTTGTCGTTCCCACATCTTGCTGGGAACAGGAATACAAGTGCCGCCGCCCATAATTTTTCCCGTTTGTATGAAATTCGGAACCTGTGTATGTAGATGTGTGTACGTGTCAGATCATCAGTGTTGTCCAATGAAAAAATAAAATCCAATAATGACAGAATTGTGAGGGGTGTCCTGACTGTATCTATCTATATTGTGCGGCTTGTATAACAGTGTCAATTTGCTGTGCCCTTACAATAACTCAACACGGGCATCAATGTCTAAAGCGCTGGCAAAAAAATGGTGTGTATTATCTACGATAGCAAAAAATAGCCTAAATGATGACCGCAGGATCTTGGCAGGTTTCGGGGGACCCGGTGTATCTGCTGAGAAGGTGGGAACGTAAGAATGTTTGGTGGGCGATTTTTTTTTTTTTTTTTTTTTTTTTTTTTGGGCTGGGAGAGGGGTGTCTTTCTTTGACTGATGCTATTTCTATGGATATGTTGTGCTGCACTAGTGCGCCCTGCTTAGTTGGGGAAACAACCTTTGGCCCTGCGGGGGGGTAGGGATTGGCGCAGTGCTGCGGGAAGCTCGCGGCGGGGCTCTTTTACTAAACCGTGCAGATTTAAAAGGGAGGTCCCCTTTAAAAAGGTGTCATGAGGGGTGCAAGGTTTTATAGAGCCTAAAAGCTTGGGTTTAGGAGGAGAAGCGGCTATTTGGAGATATTCACACAATGCAGATTTGTTTCAGGCATTTTTACTACTGAAAATCTGTTCCTTACGTCTGAACGGATGTGCGGGATTTTAGGAACTTGTCGGTGTGTCCTACGTCCTCCCACTGACCGTCCCTGTACCCGTCTTCTCCTCTTTGTGTACTCGTCCGTTTCATTTTACCTTCTCTCTTCCCCCCCCCTGTCAGGTCAGAGCCCTGCTACTCCGATAAAACTAAATCAATGCAAAAATCTATTTTTCCCGCAAATGGTTCTTCCTGCCAACAAAACAGCAACACTTAAAGGGGTTGTCTCACTACATTGATTCCTCTTATTTCGGTCCTGTTTTCTCAATTTCGTTTTTGAATTCAGGGGCGTGTTCACTGGCTACTACTGGTCTGCAGTGAGAGCTGCTGTGGACACCAGGTCTGTGTAGCGATAGCAACCAGCGATGGCAAGCCTATCAGAGAGATGGAAAACAGGTCTGTAGCTATAGAAAAACAGCGCTGCAGCCTTTCAGGAGAGATTGATACAGTCTGTAGCTATTGCAACAAGTGCTAGCTGCCTATCATGAGAGATCAAATAGGTCTGTAGCTATAGCGACCAGCGCGCTGGCTGCTTGAATGACGTGATCAAATAGGTCTGTAGCTATAAGCGACTGCGCTGGAGGCTTTCATGAGAGATCAAATGGTCTGTTGCTATAGCGACCAGCGCTGGCGCTTCATGAGAGATCAAATAGGTCTGTAGCTATAGCGACCAGCGCTGTCAGACTATCAAGAGATGGAACAGGTCTGTAGCTATAGCAGCCAGTACTGGCAGCCTATCAGGAGAGATCAAAGAGGTCTGTAGCTTTAGGCAACAGTACTGGCTGCCTAATATGGAGAGATGGAACAGGTCTGTTGCTATAGCATCCAGTCATGGCCAGCCTTTAGGAGAGATGGAACAGGTCTGTAGCTATAGCAAACTGTCACTGGCAGCCTATAAGGAGAGATTGGAACAGGTCTGTTAGCTTATAGCAACAGTTACTGGGCAGCTAAATCGGAGAGATCAAAGAGGTCTGTTAGCGATAGCGAACAGGTGGAGTGATTGCAGCCCTCATACATGAGGGTATCTACGGTATAGGTAGGACACTGTTAATGGACACATATTGCACAGTGACTTGTTTTTGCAAGATCTTTAACAACATAAAAAAGCAGGCGTATACCTTGTAGCGAGACAACCCCTTTAACATTGCTACATTGATGAAAGGTGTTGAACAATAGGGTTAACCACACATAGAAACAAACCAGTTTCTTGTTCTTTAAAGTCCAAAATTAGCGGGCGGACGCGGAAGGCGGCATGTGCTCTAAGGCAGGGCGTCATCCCTCCAGTCATAAGGACCACTCAAAACAGGGTCTTGTTTTCGGGCTTTCTCCTGAATGGCACACAGGTGTTATCATTATGCTGCACAGGTGAGATCATTATGATGCTCAGGTGATATCAATTAATGCTGCACAGGTGATATCATTATGCTGACTGGTGATATCATTTTGCTGATAGGTGTTTATCATTATGTCTGCAAGGTGATTTCTATTATGCTGAACAGGTGATATCATTATGCATGCAAAGGGGATTTCATTATCTGCTGCAAAGGTGATATCTTTATGCTGCACAGCGTGATACTCATTATTGCTGCTCAGGTGTTATCATTTGCTGCACTGGTGATATCATTATGCTGACAGCGTGGTTAATCATTTTTGCTGCCTCAGGTGGATTTCATTATGCTGCACAAGTGATATCGTTATGCTGCCTCAGGTGTTTATCATTATGCTGCCACAGGTGATATCATTATGACTGCACTGGTGATGATAATTATGCTGCACAGGTGATCTCATTATGCTGCACAGGTGATCTCATTATGCTGCACAGGTGATGTCATTATGCTGCACAGGTGATGTCATTATGGTCAGTGCATTCTGTGGGAGATCCTGAAAACATGAGCTGTTGGTGGGTCCTGAGGACTGGAGTTGTGGAGCTCTGCTCTAAGGCCTTGCTCCGCTGCAGGACGGATATTTTCAGGCTCATGGGTCTGATGAGCGACTCTGCCATTTGCTGCTTCTTGGCTCAGACCCGAGTTTGTTTGAAACCGAGCGCATCGCTGTCACTTGTCCTCCAGCATGTGTCGCGGCAGCTGCCTGGCATTCTTCTGGGCACACGAGACCTCAGGAAAACATTCCCACTATGATGTGGCAGATAATAGCCTGCACTGCGGAGCAGCAGAGGACTGTCCTCTTCAGCCCTCGGACTCTTTAAACCCCACTCCTCCTATTATCTGTAATATTTTTTCGGGGATGCTATCCTTGATTCTTATTCGTGTTACTTGTTTCCTCCCTTGCTAAGTAATACAGTTGATCAGCATATAAGTATCACATAGTGTCATAGGACCCCAATAGAGGGCATGTTATTTTTTTGGGAAAATAAGTCTTCCACTTGTGTGCGCATGTTTTTTTTGGCTGCATGTAGGGTGAGAATAAGGGTGTGTTCACACGGCATTTTGGATCGGAAAATCGCATCCAACACAGCTGCGTGTTTTGGCTGCAGCAGGATCGCTCCCTATAGTTTTAAATAGGGCGTCTGCTGTGTCAAACGGATCAAGAATTGACATGATAATTCTATGAACGGATCCGAAAGACGCAAGTAAGCGCACATCGGAGATCACTCGTCTGAACGCTGATGAGGGGTTTTACCTTTGATAGCTATGAATAACACACTGCACTTTGTTAGATGTGGGTTTGGGTCCATTTAGGCCTCGTTCACACGGCTTATTTGGCCGCGGATTGGCGCCGTACTCCGCGGCGGATTTGCGCTGCAGTACGGCGCCAATCCGTCGCAGTAATTACAGTAATTCACTGCTTCATAGAGGAAAAAGTGGTTTCCGTCATACATACTCCCGCTCGGCGATTCAACAGCGGGGGGGAGAAGTGGACATTGCACATTATCCAGGTGCAATACGCAGCCCGTGGATAATGTAAGTCTATGGGGCCGGTCGCCGGCGCCACGCCCCGCCCCAGCACCTGCCCCTTATTCAAGCCGGAATTGCGAGCACAATCTGGCTCGCAATTCCGGATTGAATAAGCCGTGTGAACCGGGGCTTAGGGTCCGAAACATGGATCCAAACACGCATCTAAAACGGATCCAACACGTCGTGTGAATATACCTTAAGGGTGAGTAAGTTTGTGATTCATAACATTCAAGGACAAAACAAGATCGTCTGGATATAAGATAATATCGTATCTTTTGCACTAGAATATAATAGTCTTATTTTGCATTTGGGAGTTTTTTGGGGTTTTTTGTGGTTACTTTATACAGTGCCACCATATACCACAGCACTGTACAGAGATTGCCATCATACACATTGGTCCCTATCCCCATTGGGGCTCACAATCTTTTAGGAGTGTAGTGGTAACTGAAAGAAACCCAAGCACCAGGGCTGTGGAGTCGGGCAAGCACGTAGCCCCGACTCGGACTCAATCAATTTCCAAACCTCGACTCCTGACTCCCTCATACACGGTCGGCATGTTTATAGTGATAACTTTACTGTAGTAAATGGTAACATCTGAGAGGGTTATCTACCTTATGATACAATATCAAAGTATTTAGGTAGAACAGACACTGCGAGCAAAAAGGGTAACCAATGTTTTGATCTTTTGAAACATTGTGGGTTAGAGTTGATGAAAAGCGTATTGTATCCAAGGTCCTGTCTGCACCAACAATGGGAATGTGTAGAAGAGGACCTGGGATCAGATTTTTGGTACAAGATTTGCTTGATTCTATTCAGAGCCCAGAAGGATTTCAGGCAGTAGTGAAAAACCATGGTGGATTTCCCAAACACTAACAAAATAATAACATTAACATTTTGATTTTTAGGAGCAAAATTGTAACTAAGCAGATGTAAATACTTGCCAAAGTCACATTTATGTATATGGATGTAAGATGAATGTTTATAAAATACAGTAGCTTCATGTACAAAGCTGTAGTGGATGGTGGAGATATGAAAAGTCACAAGTTCATCGTTACCCTTTTGCTTGTCAGTGTAAAAATATATTTATTGGACATGACTTTAGTACACAAAAATATTGTAAATATGAATAACGCTGCAGGAAACATTTGTGGAGGCTCTGAATTTGTTATGAGAAAATAGTATCGCCTCATCAGATCCTGCATACATGACTCACATATGATTCATTATTTCCAGGCAGAGAATGGCCTATCTAACACTAACTTGGGGCAAAAGCGGTGACAACAGGGGACAGCTTCTCTAACAATGTCTGGGTATAAAGGAATTGCCTCGGCCACAGTACAGGTCTGATGAATTGGTTTGAAATCTTCTATTATTTGAAAGCAGGTGATTAATTTTGCTGAAATCTGTTTGCCATGGGGCAAGTATATTCCCCATGGGGCAGCACTTTGCCCTGCTCCATGTCATCAATTACACTCCTCATTGTGTTGTGACTGAAGTTATGGGTAGGCAGGTAGCAACAGGCCGGACCCATATTCCTTTGCTCTTTGCATCGAAACTAAATGGACAATCTTATTATATATTTTTGGAGTCTGAGTCGGTCCATTTTATGATGACTCGGACTCCTTAAAAATAGCCTCGATCCCTGCCCTGCCTAGCCACATGGGGAGATCCTACTACTCCCTTACAGCCGCCGCGATGCCTTAATGTATGACTGTACTACTCTATACATGGCAGCTAACGGATGTTCATTACAATCCTGGCCCCTTAAACCTCTTAGATACTGCAGCGCACACAACTACGGCATCGGAGTGGTTGGAAAACGTTGGTATATCTGAACACCCTTCCATTGCTCGATCAGCACCCTGCAATGAGGTTTTGAGAGGTTCTTAAAGGGGTTGTCTCATCTTAAAGTTTCATAGGATGCATGAATGATATAAATGCTGCTTTGCTCTGTCACTTCCTGGGTTAAGATGTCTGTAATTAGGCATATTGAGATCTATGTATTCCGACCTCTTGCTAATTAGATAAATCTCCTTGATGTCGGACCAGGGGAAGCTTCTGAGTTTATGTAAATCGGGCAGTAATTACTGTCTTTTCATCTGAAAGATCAGGTAACACAGATGTTCTCACTCGCTGGCTCAAGACCTTATGATGAAATACACTTCCCTACTACTCAGATGACAAAACGGCAGTAGGGAGAAGGGGAGGGTGGGGGGGGGAGGGGGGGGGGGGCCGTATGGGACATCTGGTCGTTCACTTGGGAAAAAGAGGAGTGCACAGATTGATAAAAGCATCTTGTTGTTCCTTTACATAAAAAAGATGATACAATCACGTATATTTGGAAAACGTCTTCATTTAATGTTCCCTACGTGTTGAAAACTATTCTTTGTAGCGAGACAACCCCTTTAA
Source organism: Phyllomedusa bahiana (assembly GCA_025379985.1). Lineage (NCBI taxonomy): Eukaryota > Metazoa > Chordata > Amphibia > Anura > Hylidae > Phyllomedusa > Phyllomedusa bahiana. The sequence goes on from JAODAL010027264.1 coordinate 44,337, forward strand.
GGCAAATGGGGCCTAATGAAATGCCTCCCTGGTTGCCATCTTACTACCCCTTTTCTGTAACATTACTGTTGCAGAACAGTGTACAAGCGATCGCACAGTCTAGTGCGCAAATAGCGTGGGAGTCTGAATGTACATAAAAGTATAAAACAAAATTATTATTTTACACAAATTATAAAAAAAAAAAAAATTCTTGCACTTAAAATTTCGGTTCATTTCATGGCCTAAAAAGTACAGTAAATGACTTCAAATCATTGCTCATTCCTTGCTTGAGAGTCACGTGGGCGGTCCTACTCTGTATACGCACACACAAGGGAAGGCTGTTAATCATTGAGAGAGACCGCCCACTGGACTCCTATGCTAGGAAAACAGGAGAGAATTTTCAGTCATTAAAACTTGCACAAAGATTACTGAATATTTTCCCACAGCTGCCCGGCTCTTCCTGCTCGATGCTGAGCCGCCATTGGGTTGCACTGCTTGTTTAGGGTGACAGTCCCTTAACATGTAGCAGTGAAGGGTTAATGAGGTCCCAGCCATTCCTCTGTGTTGAGGCTGCAGTTCCTTCCATAAGCCTCTGAGTCAGGGAGATTGCAGGAAGTAACCAGCTGAAGTGTCTTTCACAGGCGTCGCGTCCCTCCTCCATCCCAACACCTCTAACTGGCCAAACTGGAACTGCGCGCCGGCAGGGAGGCGAGTCATGGGCGACGCGTCACCGCCTGTAGATGATCTCTACTGTGTAAATGTCAGGTGTGTGCCCGTGCTCAACTGAAGAGCTACAACCCCCAGTATAAAGAGCTATGCAACTGCTTCTCAGAGGAGTTTGGGGTGGCTCGCGCTACCTGGAATAGTGTGTTGGGGTTGGTGGCGGGCCAATCTGGATAGAAGTTGGGGGCGGGGGGTGCGCGGCCCAACTCTTGGAATAGAGAGTTGGGGGGGGTCGGGGGGGTGGGCGGCCCACTCTTGGATATAGAGAGTTGGGGGGGGGGGGTGGCGGCCCACTCTTGGAATAGAGAGTTGGGGGGGAGGTGGCGGCCCAACTTTGGAATAGAGAAGTTGGGGGGTGGTGGCGGCCCTACTCTTGGAGAATAGAGTGTTGGGGGGGGGGGGGGGTCGCGGCCCCCACTGGGAATAGAGCTTTTGGGGGGTTGGGTGGCGGCCCACTCTTGGAATAGAGAGTTGGGGGGGGGGGGTGGCGGCCCACTCTTGGAATAGAGAGTTGGGGGGGGGGGGGGGGGGTGGCGAGGGGGTGGCGGCCCACTCTTGGTAAATATGAGAGTTGGGGGGCGGGCGGGGTGGCGGCCACTTTGGGTATAGAGAGTGGGGGGGGGTGGGCGGTGGGCGGCCACACTATTGAATAGAGTGTTGGGGGGGTGGGGGGGGGGGGGGTGGGGGCCCCACCCCCACTCTTGGAATAGTGTGTTGGGGGGGGGGGTGGCGCGCCCCAACTCTTGGGAATAGAGAGTTGGGGGGGGGGGGGTGGCGGGCCCACTCTTGGAATTAGAGAGTTGGGGGGGGGGGGTGGCGGCCCAATACTGGAATAGAGAGTTGGGGGGGGGGGGCCGCTCTTGGAACTCGTACATTGTAACTAGTCAAGTCCATCTGGCTTATCGGTCTGTAACGCATTGAGTAAGCGTGGCTGCAAAACAACGGCCAGACTGCATAGGCCACCCAGGGTTTTGTAGCACAACCTGTTAAATATAACCCCCTGTACTTAGACCCGATAATCGGTCGTTGCTTTATTTCATGTGAAGGTCGAATGTTGTTCCATCTTCTGGCCATTTGCCGCTCCTGGACTGAGTGACTCCCTTGTTAAAGGAACAATGCAGAATTTCCTAACTGATTAACAATGGACCGGTAGTTACTTGCGCAATGCCAAGGGGAAACTGTGCCAGGTTCCTCTCCCTCAGGCCCTGGACTGCAACTAGATGCATTTTAGTGATGTCCCTTTAACATCAAGACACATGAAAATAGGGGTGCGAGAGTGATCATTGCGGTCTGCATCCAGTCGACAAGTTTTGGTAAATCTGCCAAACTCCTGGCCCGAGGGCCAACTCTGACCAGTTATATCGTTTTATGATGTCCAATCAGATCTTGGTCTAACGAGCAGGAATGGACAAGATATGGATGAAGAAGAACCAGCCCTCTACTTTCCAAAGAGGCGCGCACCTCCACATTGCTCTATACAGCAACTCATAGGCGATGAAACCAACACAGGGAGCGAGTGCCATCTTGGATTTAAATCTCCGCTGTGCACCTTCCCACCACCATACACTGCTCTAACAGGCCTACTCTGCCACCATCCAAGGTGGGAAGCTCAGTGCTAAAGAGGTGGAAGGGGGTGGCTATTGGGCATCCATTAGGGAAGATCTGGGCCTTTTACTGACCATGGCACTTTGAGGGCAACCATAATGCCGATGTGTCCTTTGGCGACAACGAGTTTGACGCCTCTAGGGTTTAAGCATCAAGATTTAGAGACCCATTTCCATTCATAATCCCTGGTCCAGCTCTGCGCCTAATCTGCTTTGCAGGAGAGTCTTCCGCCATCATGTTCAGTGATTATGTGAATGGTTGCCCACACTGTCCCACCATAGAAGCTTAAGGGTACGCCCACACGGCAAATGTCAAAATACTCACCGGACCGCGCGGTTTTAGATTTTCAGAATCCGTGTATCTTGGAAATGAGTCATGGTGGACGTTTAACTTAAGGTTCTATTTGTGATGTGTTGTTGTTTGTTCTGTTTTGTGCCTTTAAAGGGGTTTTGCCACAAAGTAAAAGTGACGTGTGAAGCTTGCAAATTACATAATAAACATTTTCATCACCATTCATCATTATTACAAATTCTGCACCATTTTTATTTTCGCTGCTCCCTTAGTGACCTATAGCGTACAGCTCGTCTCCAGGGGATATGACCAGGGCTGAGAGCTCCTCCGTCCTGGCCGCACATGCTCAGACATCACCTTTCCTCTCAGGCAGCTACTGTCAGTCTATTCCTGCTTAGTAATACTCACACAATACTGATGAGCGAGTGTTCAACCCCAGGTGATGTCATTATACTCCGTCCTCTCTTCTCCTTAGTAATCACACACAACTCACTGACCGTGCGGAGTGCTTCAACCCCAGGTGCACTGTAATTTCTACTCCCGTCCTACTTGCTCCTTAGTAATCACACACAATCCACTTGATGATGGGGGACTGTGCTCAACTCAAGGTGCTGTCTTTCTACTTCCTGTCCTATGTGCGCCTAGTAAATCACACCACTCACTACTGGAGAAAGTGTTCAACACAGGTGCTGTTAATTCTACTTCCCCGTCTCTGTACTCCTTTAGTATCACCAAACACTCACTGCCTTGAGCAAGTGGTTCAACCCCAGGTGTTTGAGTTCCTTTCTCATCGTCGAGCTCACTAAGATAAATCCCAGCTGGTTGGGGATACAGCTAAGGCAGGCCAAAAGAAACATCATTTAGGTATGTGCACTGAGAGGGGGGAAAAAAAAAAGTTTGGTTCCTGCAGGGAGTTGAACCTAGGACCCCTTTGCTGAAAGGCAGAAGTGCTAACCACTCGGCTATATTGTAGTTACTCGCAACTCTTTACATAAACAGACCTTTGTTTGACTAGAGTGAGCACCCTGTGGGGAAAGGCATGGTGAGGTCAAGCCTGCTGGGTCCCATGATAAGCATTTCAAACAAACATACATCCCACAGACAAACCAGGCATGAAATGTCTTTGTGGTAAAACCCCTTTAAGGAGCATCTCTAACCAGACTGTTCCCTGTTTTTTTTTTTGTTTTTTTAAGACAATGGTGCCTTACCTGTGGCTCAGGCTTAAGGGTGAATATACACCGGTCAGACCTGCTGTGGGATTTCCTCTTCAATTACTGTACCAGCAATGTAGTTGGGATTTTACACATCCCACAAAATTCACTGCGGTGTGGATGTCTGCAGCACATCCCCTTTAATTGCAGATTTTACCCCATTGAAATGAATGGGGTAAAATCTGCACAATGTATCGTATATTTACCTGCAAATTTGCTGCAGAAAATTTTCGCAGCAAAACCTTCTCCATGTGCATTCACCCTGAGGGGTGTAATCCCATCCCGTAAAGATACTGCACCTTGCCAGGATGTGTTATTGCCTTGTGAACAGCGGGGGAACGCCATTGAACCTGAGAATGAAAGGGCGGCAGTGCGGATCCCTCTACCACCATCATCACCACATGACAAGCTGGCACTGGCTACCATTTGTGGCTGGGATCGTCCAATATTTCATGTGACCTAGTGGCCCATGTGTTCATCGGTATAGCTAGGTGGCCAGGGTGCCTCTGTGCAGGGAAAACTTGGGCGATGTCGCATTAAATACGCTGCAGCCCATTCATTCTCAGGATTGTAGATGTCCTAGTGATGTGCATCCAATAATCCTTTGGGTCTGCAAAAGTGGGCTCTCAGCTGTCGGGAAACTACAACTCACATCATGCATTTATAGAATCTGTATTAGTAGGCATGATGGGAGGTGTAGTTTCCCAACAGCTGGAGGGCCGCACTTTGCCGACCGCTGCAATAAAACATCCTTATATATGAGGAATAGGTTATTTCTGAAGCTGTAGATCAGATCTAGTAGCAGAGAGGGTCACAAGCTCCTCGTTGATGCACTGGTAGTATATAAGGGGTCTGGTGATAGATGCCCGCTGTAACCTCGCAGCCTTGTGCCGTGTGGGTCCATTCATTGTGCTAACCCCTGTTGTGTGCTCTAACAGGTGCTCTTGGAAAGAGATGATCCTGATGCCGAAATCCTATCCGAGGATGTCTTGGATAACTCTAACACCCCTACAGAAACACAGTTTAATAACCCACTGTCCGGGGGTTTTTCCGCCCCTTTTTTACTTTCCCCTTTTATCTTCCCCCTTTACCCCTTGGGTTTTCTATTTGCGCCCCTTTTATCTTGGCCCCTTTTACTTCTTGGGCCCCCTTTTTTTTCTTGCGCCCCTTTTTTTTTGCGCCCCCTTTTACCTTTCGCCCCTTATCTTGGCCCCTTTTCCCCCTTGCGCCCCTTTATCTTGCGCCCCCTTTCCTTGCGCCCCTTTTTATCTTGCCCCTTTTTTTCTTGCGCCCCTTTTCTTTGCCCCCTTTTACCTGCGCCCCTTTTTTTCTTTCGCCCCCTTTTTTCTTTCGCCCCCTTTTCTTTGCGCCCCTTTTATCTTCGCCCCATTTTTAATTGCCCCCTTTTTTTTTGGCCCCTTTTTTCTTCGCCCCCCTTTTTTCTCTTGCGCCCCTTTTACTCTTGCGCCCCTTTTCCTTCGCCCTTTTTATCTTGCGCCCCTTTTCCTTTTTTCTTCCGGCAGGGTTTTTGGGCGTTTTTCAAGGTTTGCGGTTTTTGAAGCAGTCTAAAAAACCGCAAGAAACGTCCCCCTTGCTTCAATAAAAAAACCCGAGCTGCACCCACTGAAGGGGTTTTCTGCTGGACGGCTCTTTACACCCCCCGGGCCCAAAAAACCCTAGAAACTGTTCTTTTTTCCGCGGTTTTCCAGATTGAAATTAATTTTGGGGGCCTTTTAACCACCGGAAAGTGGGTGAGTGGTTTTTGGTGTGGTTTTAGGTTTTGCTTGAAAAACGTCCAAAAACCGCTGGGGAAACCTGGACAAAATCGGTGACCCAAAACCGACCCCCCCGGGAAAATATCTGGACCCTTTGGAAAACCCTAAAATGGACCCTTCTGGCAAAACCACTCTGGCACCCTCACTTGGCCCTCACAGGCCCTACTTGGCCCCCTCACCTGGCACCCCCCACTCTGAACCCTATTTTGCCCCAAATCTGACCCTACTCTGGCAACCCCCCCACTCGACATTTGAGCTTTATTGTAAAATTTTGCCTTATTTTTTTACTATGTAATAAAAAATAATTTCAAAAATCAGATGTTGCTAAATGGAACCTGTCAGTAACTGCTGTTGCTGGATCCGATTTTCTAACAAGTCTCTGTTAGCAATAGGATCGTACAAGGCTGTCTTGCTGTTGACGAGTGGATCTGACCATTGTTCAGTCCTGAGAGTTTCGCAATCCGATCTGCCAACAGCCGTCACTGACCTGCTTGTTGATGGTTTCCATTATAGTAATAGCGTAAAAACACATAAAAAAATTTGTAATAAAAAAGCAATAATTTGTGTTTTTTCTGACTGCTCAGCTGATGCTTGACGTTGAGGTTGCTGTTTCTCGCTTTCACCCACGCTCTTGTTCAATTTGAAAGATGGAAATATCATGTATTTTTTAGCAATTTCCGAAGCCAGCTGATCGCTGTGGGTCAGGCTTCAGTCACCCCCTCGAGGGAACATCCGACCGTGTATTATGTGGACGAGCTTGATCCTCCATTGTGAGGGTCGCTCCTGAACCTTCACTGTCCAATCCCCGATTTGGGTAAATGGCCGATGTTCACAATCCTGTTTGTTCACTAATGGTGGATATGAAATACATGATATTTAACTGTTGGGCCCCCATTGCACGTCTTGGCGTTTGGCCTCCCTATAATAGCTTGCATGCTGCCGTGTCTGTCCCCTGCCTACTTTACCATCCTGATCTCTTCCAGTTTTTGATGCTTGTTGTCTCTGCTCACGCTTCTCTGTTTTTCTCTGCAGCAAAATGACTACGATAGTACGAAGATGGCGGCAGATGGAAAAAGGTTAGTGTGGTCGACGTGCCGCGGCGTGCTTGTTGGCGAGCAACGTGCTGGATCAAGTTGGTACATGTTTTATCTAACACAAGCTGCTTATTTTCTTTTACCCACTGAGAACTTGCCTATGCCCAGCCGGGTAGATCAAGGATACATTTTGGGGTTGCGTTGTGCACCATATATCACTATATCTGCATAATGTAACTGTTAGGATATGATCACACGGCTTTTTTGGATCCGATTTTGGCCCCTTTTAGGATCAAAAAACGCAGCGTCAATCGGATCCAAAATGCATCCAACACGCAGGTGCGTTTTGGCTGCAGCAGGATCGCACCCTATAGTTTTAAACAGGGCGTCTGGTCTACTGCATCTTCCGATCAAGAATTGACATGTCAGTTCTTTGAACGGATCTGAAAGACAGATGTAAACACACATCGGCGATCACTCGTCTGAACACAGATGCGTGTTTTACCTTGAAAGCAATGGAAATCACACTGTACATTGCTAGATGCCTGTTTGGGTCTGTTTAGATGGATCTAAACACGCGTTTAGTAACGTATGTTCACACGGACAGGACACGCCATGTGAACTTACCCTTAAAAGTATATGAGCAAGTCAGGTGCATAAGAAAAATCTTACATTTAATCCTCAGCAGGAATTCAAGGCAACAGATTTCTGCAGGGATTTTCGCCTCGCGGTGTTCACTGCTGATTTGGATGCAAGTTGGCCTCCTATTAATAGGGCTAAGGATGTGTTCCGAAAATTGCTTCCAAAAGCACTGCATCAATTGGATCCAAAACGCATCCAACACGCAGGTGCATGTTAGATGTTTTGGCTGCGGCAGGATCGCACTCTAGGCGTCTGCTGCGTCTTTCGGATCAAGAATTGAAATGACAGTTCTTTGAACGGATCCGAAAGACGCAAGTAAACGCGCATCGGCAATCAGTTGTCTGAATGTCACTGCGTGTTTTGCATTAAAATCACACTGCACATTGTTAATGAGCGTTTGGGTCCGAAGCACAGATCCGAACACACATCTATAAACTGATCTAAAATCGGGTCCAACACTCCGCGTGAACGTACCCTAACCTGCATCACCCCTACCAGAGCAGAATCTGCTGAGGATCTGCTCGAAAGTATGGGCATTTTTCACGGTGTGGAAAATCTGCCTTGTAGTTCACAGTGTGCACTACAGCACAGTCTGCAAATAGAAAAGAATAGCCGTCGGATTAAGGGTATGTTCACACGGCGAAATTGCGGCGTTTTTACAGTACGCGCTGCTATACGCCGGGTGTTTTGGGAGTCTCGCTGAACAACGCGTATTCCCAAAGCTCGAGGGGCTGGCAGCCCGCTGGCCCCATAGACAGGCATTACTCGCGGCACGTAATCGACGCTAATTGACATGTCACTTAGCTCTCCCGCGCGTACAATACGATCGTATTGTACGCGCTTGGAGACGACGCATTATTCATAGTTCTCTGAGAGCTATGGATTACTGTAATTGCGGCGTGCATTTCGCTGTGCATATCACACACAATATGAAGCGAAATGCGCGCCAAAATAAGCCGTGTGAACATACCCTAAGGAGTGTTTACACGGCCTGTTTTGGAATATATTTCTGGTGTAATTTGGCCAAAATACGCTCCAAACAATGCACAGTACAACTGGCATAGACTTCAATGGAAAATGTGGCGTCAATCACATGCCGCATATTTTAACAGGGCTGTGGAGTCGGCAAGCCAAAGCCCCGACTCCGACTCCTCAATTTCCCAAACCTCCTACTCCTGATCCCTCAACACCAAGCGCATTTTAAGTGATAACTTTATTCTATGTAAATTAGGTTACATCCGCTGTTTATCACCTTAAGATACAAATAATTCAAGCTATGTTAGGTAGAACAGACACTGACAAGCAAATGGGTAACAATTGTTTGATCTTTGAAAACCTGTTGGTAGATTGAGAAAAAGCTGTATTTGTATCCAAGTCCAGTCTGCACAACATGGGAATGTGTGAAGAGATCTGGGATCAGATTTTAATCGAGATGTGCTTGAATCTGACCAGAGCCCAAAGGATTCAGGCAGTATTGAAAACCCAAAAAAGGGGGTTTTTTCCCAAAATTTTTATCAAGTAAAAAAATTAACATTTTGATTTTTGGGAGCAAAACAGTAACAATGCAGTTACGGGAAAAAAATTGAAAACTAAGCAGATGAAATACTTGCAAGTAAAAATTTTGTATAAGTTTTGTTATATAAAACTTCAGAAACTTCATGTAAAAAAGCGTGGGTGGATGGTGGATAGGGAAACCCTGAAAGTCACAAGTTAGAATTGTTATCCTTTTGCTTTTCAGTGTAAAAATCTTTTTGGGGTTTTCTTTTGAAAACTGTTTAAAAACTCGGGGCCATTTTGGGGGTTTTAAGGGTCTAGGGAAAAACCCAAATCAGCCGGTCCCAAATTTTTTATTTTCCGGCCGGAAAAAGGGGTTTTTTTCAACAAGGGTTTAAAAACAGGAAGGGGGAACATTTAAAAATGTGGGGAATAAAAAAATTGTGAAGCGGGGGGAAAAGGGCTTTTCTTTTTTGGTAAAGCGGGAAAACCCGTCCCCCCGGGGGCCCGTTTTTGGGGCACGCCCCGCCAAACCCCGTGCAAAATATCCGGCCGGGGTAATTTTTCCCTTTTTTCCCCGTCGAAAAAAAAAAGGGGTGGAAACCCATGCCCGTTGGGGCCCAAACCCCCTTTTTTAAAAAATTTTTTTTAAACCATTTGTTAGGTAATATTTGGAAAATTTGGGGGTAATTGCCTTTAAAAATTATCCCCTACAATAGCCCGGCCTTCTGGAAAAACCGGAATCCTGGGGGGGGGAGGTAGGTTCCCGGAAAAAATTTTGGGGTTTTTTCCGGGGTTGGGGAGCACCTTTTTCCCATTTTTGGTTTCCCCCCGATTGGTTTTCCTAAAGCAGGTTCCCCTTTTTTTAAAGGGGGTTTAAAAAAAAAAAAAAAAAAAAAAAAGCCCCCTGGTTCCTCTTTTTTCCCCCCCGGGTTTTAAAAAAAGGGGGCCCCGAAAACTTAAAATAAATTTTTTTCCCCTTTTTTTAGGGCAAAATCTTAAAGTTAAAAAGGAGGGAAAAGTCATTTTTATCTACAAGTCCCCGAAGTGGAGGTGATTTCCATTGCCTGTAAATATGAATAAACTGGCAAATCTACAATTATGGTTCACTTTATAAATAATGGTATTGATCCCTTCATGTTTGTAGGGCCCCCAAGGAAAAAGGTTTGGGGGTGGGGGGTAGGCCGATGAAATGTATATCAAATATAAGGCCCAAAGGTCACTTAAAAAGGGGGGTTCAAGACTGTGAGGCATTTCAATGGAATTTTATTTAAATTTTATTGGTGCAGGTTTCCCCCCTTTGGAGCCGTTCCTATCCCTTTTGAAAACCCCCCAAAATTTGTTTTTCCAAATCTAGAACCAGTCCCCCACTTGCGCAAAAGTTTCCGTTCGTTTTTGGGAGTTCACTGTACAAGGGGAACTCTGTGTTCCCACATTCTGTTCTATGGGGGGTTCCCAGAAAAGGGGAGGCGTGTTTCCCCTCCCTTCTGTTTATGGGAAATTTTCAGTCAGGGGGGGCCTGTGTTCTCTCCCTTCGTTCCCATGGGAAATTTAGTTTAAAAGGGGGGTGCTGTGTTCTCTCCATTTGTTTTATGGGGGTTCCCCCAGTACAGAGGAAAATGGGGGTGGGGTTTTTTCCCTTTGTTCCATGAGAGTTTCCCGTTCAGGGGAGCGCTGTGTTTTTTCCCATTTTGTTTTTTATGGGGTTTCCCCGTACAAAAGGGAGAGGTTGTAAGGGAAATTTTGTTCAGCCCAAAACAAACTTTTCATTGAACAGAATGAAGAGTCATGTGCAAGCACATCCGGCTCTCCATCCTGTACCAAGACATTTGGAAGCTGGTTCCTGAGATGGGTGCAGATCCCAAAGGTAGGACCCGCGCGCTATCTGACTTTGATGGCATAACCAATCAATATGCTATAAAAGACCATGGCAGGAAAAACCCTTTTAAATTGAGTGGGGCGTCTGGGCTCATAGAGGGCAGACCCCCCATTTGCCATTTGTCCCCTCCCCTCATCATGTAATAAAGGCCCGTCACTGTTTTATAAAAGAGCAAACCTATTGGAAAGGGCATGGTCATAAACCTGTATAGGCCTTCTGGTTTCATGGGAAAAGCAGGGAACATAACCCCAAAAAGGGCTTAATCCTCTCCAACCCCCA
>JAODAL010027265.1:0-55241 GCA_025379985.1 Phyllomedusa bahiana
GCTGCCCATGTCCCATGCTGTGCTGCACCCGGGGCCCGGGAAAAATTTTTTGTGCCTCTGTCACTCGCCCGGTGAAGAGGGCCTGCCCACCCCCTTTTCTAAAAACTGTTTTTTTCTAAAAATGTAAAAGACACTGTTTTATGAAGAAAACTGTTTTAAAGAAACTACCCCACCCCTGGATTTGACTCCCCAAAAAAACCCACAAAAGCTTTTTGGGAAACCCCTTTGGTAAAAAAGGGGGGGTCCACAACAGGGCAGGAAAAATTGACTGGGATTTCCTTTTAAAAATCTGGTAATTTTACTGAAAATAAAAGCACAAAAAGGGTTTTAAATTTTAAACCCTTTGGAATGGGAAATTTTTCTACAGAATTTCTTCTGGGCGGGGAAAAACCCAAAATTTTTTTTTAAATGAGTACAACTGCAGAAAAAAACCTTAAATTTAAACCCCCGGGATGTAAAATTGGGACAGAAAATTGAGTAACCAGGGAAAATACTAGCTTGTAGCTGTTACAAAAATTTCGGTTTTTTTAACCCACACAAAAAAAGAAAAAAATTGTAATTATCCTCGCTTTGTGAATTAGGCCCACAGGAAAATTGTAATTTTTGTTGGGGGAAAAGACGGTTTTTTTTTGTTCCCCCAACAGAAAAAAAAACGCTTTAAATTTAACCCCCGGAAAAATTTTTAAAAATTTTCCCAAAAGAATTGAGCGCCACAAACTACTAGCTTTTTACGTTTTTACAATGGCGGGTTTTTCCCCACCTAAAACCAAAAAGAAAAAAAATTTTAAAAAAAACCTTTTGCTGTGAATTTTTTGGTATAGGAAAATTGAATTTTTGTCGGGGAAAAAGACGGTTTTTTTTTGTCACCACAGCAGAAAAACAACGCTTTAAATTTAAACCCCCGGGTCTAAAATTTCGCCAAAAAATTTGAGCAACAAAAAACTACGGCTTTGTAGCGTGTTACAATGGCGGTTTTCTACCTACACAACAAAGAAAAAATTTTTTAAATTTTCCTTTGCTTTGAATTAAGGTTTCAAAAATTGTTTTTTTGGCGGGGAAAAAAATGGGTTTTTGGAGTTTACCACAACAGAAAAAAAAAATTTCTTAATTAACCCCTGGATGTAAAAATTTTCGCAAAAAAAATTGGCAGCCCCAAAAAACAAGGGTATTTTTTTTTGTAAAAATGCTTTCTTTAAATGGGAAAACAACAAAGGGAAAAGGCTTTTGATCCCCCTTAAAATATTCAATGTGCTGGAAACAATAGCATTAAAAGTATACACACAGTGGACGCACACTGGACTTTAGATCCAATAAAACCCCCAAAAAATCAGAAAAAAACATTAAGAGAAGCAGCTCTGAGACAAGCGAGACACCCCCCAAAAATCGCTGGTTTAAAAAAAACATTCTTTCATTAAGACTATCACAAAACACCCGGGAGCACCTTCCCTGAACAGTAAAAGTGAGAGGGGGTGTTTACTCCCAGCTTTGGGGCCCCCGGGGCTTATATAATGCGGGGACGTCACAGAATCCCGCCGGGCTCTGATTGGCTTCATCTCTGCACGTCATGCAGGCTATCCCTTCTTCCTCCCAGAGTGCTTTGCCCCATGTAACGCCATGTGCTCGCAGCCATTTTATCAATCAAAAGCACACTTTGTTCACCCGAAGTACCCCAAACTTCGACTTCGTTCAGAACCGAAGTTTTCCTGAAATTCTAAACGAATTCCACTTCGTTAGAATCAATTCGCCCATCTCGAGGTGACACATTTCCCCAATGAGGAACAACTTAGAGAAGGTGGTGGAGCCTACAGCTTCTTTTAGAAAAGTTTACTGGCAAGCAAACAACACATCCATGGAGTTGGCTTTCGCATCACGAGCAAGATCATTAGTCCACTGATGTAAGTGTTAACTAGCAGTAGAGAGCTTTCACAACTGCCATCCATGAGAGGTGCACTTAGACCATTAGCTACAAAATACCAACACCAGGATTGGTTTGATGCAAAGGGTACAGTAATTCAGGACCTCCTAACCTGCAAGAGGAATGATTTGTATGCATGGTAAAATACCATCACATCTTAACAGAAGCGTGAAGAACAGCAACACCTGATAACTGAGATCCAGAGAAAAATTTGTGACATCAAGAACAAATGAGAAGAAAAATCTCTGGAAATGTAAAGATTTGCTGATTGCCATGACATGCAGACCTTCTTTCAGATCAAAACGATCTTGTATAGTCCAAACACAAATGGACCTACTCTTCTCCTATCCCAAGATGAAACACTCCTAAAAAATTAAGATATTATATTGTAACACTGGTAGGAGCACTTCAAACAGCTGCTCAGCCATAGCCTCATGACAGATGTCACCATTCAAGTGGTTTCACAGCACCTAGGAAACATATCCATGGCCAAACCATCAGCCCAAGAAAAGATCTTTTGAGCAATCAAACAAATGAAGATCAGCAAAGCTTTCAGCCCACATGGCATTGCTACAGAGATACTTGAGGCTGGTGGTGATACATTTCCATACAAGTTTCAAGAGCACTAGCAAGATCTGGAACAAAGAAGAGACCCAGATCTTCAGAAATGGGAATATTGCCAGGAACTTCAAAAAAGTAAACAAATCAAAGTATAGAAACAACATTGCAATTTTCTCTACTTCTAGGAAAAATTTTGAAAAGTCTACCTTAATCCAGATTTATCTTCAGACTATCTTGAGGTACTATTGACATGATATTTACAGCCTAACAAATTCAAGAGAAATGTCATGAACAACATTAAAAGCTGTATGTGGCCAAGGCCTTCTACTCCATCACTTGGAAGGCCTTCTGGATTTTATCTAGACTTGGATTCTTCATCAAGTTCAGTGGTAGTATCCTGATGACTGCAACTGTCCTCTGCAATTCGGCAGAAATTGATCCTTTCTCCATTCAAACAGGGGCCAAGCAGAGTTGTGTCATGACACCAACCCTTTTTGCCATCTACCTTAATGTTATTCGTTGTTGATCTCAGACAACTCTTCCCATGGCAGTAAGATCAAGTACTAGTTTGGGAGAAGGCTGTTCAACCTACATTGCTTAAAGGCCAAGACAACAGTGTCCATGATGACAGTCTTCAGTATGCAGATGACTGCACCAGATTTGTAGACTCTGGGGGAGTAAACGTCTAACCACTGTAAATCTCTTTGCCAAGGTTTACAAGAGCCTAAGACTGTCCTTCAACATCAGGAATCCCAACGCCCTCTGCCAAGAAGTCCCCAGCAAGGTAAGTAAGCTCCCAACAATCATAACTATTGAAACTCTGGAAGTTAACTATTTTTCCTACTTCAGCACCACCTATTCCAAAAGGCAATCATTAAGTCCAACACTGCATCATTTGTTCCAGCATGTCTTTCAGGAAATTTTAATGTGAGGTGTCTGAAAACCATGACTTTAACCCTTTACCGTGTCTAGACGTAAGGGTACGTCCTAAAGGCAGTAAGGGGCATTAGTGCTGGCTCCATTCCGCACTGTTCAATCCCTTAGACGCCGTGCCCTCATCGGTTTACATTTCAGCTGGAAGGCTTCCTTCGCCCCAGGCAGGTAGTAGTGAAATCACCATATTTGTACACCTTATTGCATTGTTCTATAATACAATAGGCTGTATAAATGATCGCACCCCCTAGTTGTAAAGTACCGTAGGGTGACTCAAAGTTAAAGTAAAATAAAAATGCTTTAAAGTATAAAAAAAAAAATATTAATAGTTTAAATCAGCCCCCTTTTGCCAACAAATAAATAAATTAATAAAAAAGTTACACATAATTGGTATCGCTGCATCCGAAAAATTCTGATTAAAATATGACATCATTTATCCTGTATGCTGAATATCGTTTGGAAAAAAATCCCAAATTGTGTTTTTTTGGTCATTTCACATCTTCTAAAAATTGGGAACAAAAGTGCATGTATTTCAAAATGGTATCAATAAAAAGTACATTTCAGCCCACAAAAAACGCACCTTCACTCAAGTACTTAGGTAGAAGTACAAAAAAGTTATTGGTCGCAGAAAATGGCAAAAGGTTTAAAAATAGACAATGTTTGGATTTTTTCTACAGTACTACAGCATAACAAAAATCGTACCTGTTTGGTATTGTCAGATTCATATCAACCTTTAGAATACAGAGAACACATCATTTATACCGAAGATTGAACGCAGTAAAAACAAAAAAAAAAAACGCAAAAATTGCGCAAGTGCATTTTTTTCTCATTTTGCCACACTTACAATTTTTTGCGGTTTCCCAGGATACTCTATGGAAATATAAATAAAACCAATAGAAAATACATCTTGTCCTGCAAAATAATGTCGATGCAGATGAAAAAATAAAAAATATATGACCACAAAGTCAAATTCACATGAGAAACTTGCACATTAAATAATAAACGTTTTTACCATTTATCATTATTAAAAATTCTGCACCTTTTTTTGTTTTACTGATCCAAGTGCACGTTTTGCTCTGGGGGATACAACAGTAACAAGGCCCCTCAGCCCGGGCATTACAGTACATGCCAGACATACGCCCTTTCGGCAGCTATTCCCTGCTTAGTAATCCCCACACGGGCTGCGACTGGTGTTAAACCCCCAGGTGCTGTCTTTTTAACTCCTCCCCTTTTGTAACCTTATAATTACCAAACAGTGCAAAAAAATAAAAAGAATAAAGAAACCGTAAGGTATGGGGTTTTTTGAACCTAGGAATCCTATGCTGAAAGACAGAAGTACTAACCACTCAGGTACGTTGTAGGTACTCACAACTCTTTATATAAATAGTCCTTTTTTTTCAGATGAGCCATGGGGGGAAAGGGATGTAATGTCAAACCCGTTGGGACATGGTACACAGTTCAAACAAATCATAAACACTCCCTTTTGAACATGCTGAAAGCTGAAGCAAGACAAACCAGGCAAGAAATGCTTTTGTGGTAAAACTCCTTTAAGAGGAAAAGCAAACTAATGGTCCACAGAGCCATTTCTATCACTACTCTTTTGTACACCATGGTTTTGGTTATTTCTGTTGCCCAAATGGAGATTTGAAAAATCCTTAACCCGCCTCAAAAATTCGCAATTAACCAAAGAAACGCCCACATGACTTTAAAAATCAAAACTGAAGCAAAGTTTTCCATAAAAAATCATGATTTTCCCCTCCAGGACCAAAAAACCCGCTCAAAAAAACCCAAAACCCCCAGACAAGTTTTTTTATTAACTCTGGTAGGGCCCAAAAAAATGGATGAGGAAAATGGTTAATTAACACCATCAAGTCCCCCCAAATTAAAAAAGGTCAAATTGACATAGCTAACTGGGAAGTACAAAAAGTTATTGGTCACAAAAAATGGTGCCACGGCAAAAACGCAAAAAAATACTACAGATTGTTCCCTGGAGCACCCCATAATCCATCAAGTGAGTGAATTTTGAGATTGTCCATTTCTCTAATGAAGCAGATGACCGTAAAAGGAGAGGGAGGAAAACTCAGATTGGCAAAAGCAAAAACTCAGAAAGAGAACCTTTTGCCGTCACTGTTAAAAGATTTTTAGTTCCAGAATTAGACCCCTCAGTGATCTTAAAAACACATAAATAATCTTCATGGGCATCATTGTCTTTCAAGAGAATATTGATGACAACTACCAAAAATAGAGCACTAATTAGCTTTGTATACAACTATCAAAAATGCAGCGCTATATACCTCTGTATACAATTATCAAAAATACAGCGCTATTTACCTCTGTATGGAGCTACCAAAAATAAACCATTATTCACAATATTGTCCGCTACCAGATACAGAGTAATTTAGTGATGTGTACAGATAGCAAAAACATGGTGCCATTTACTTCTGTGTATATCTAAGTGTACCAAAAATATATCATAACTTACTGCTTTGCCCACAGCCAGAAATACAGCATATTTAAGTGCTGTGTACAACTATTGTACCAAAAATACTGTGTTATTTACTGCTTTGTATAACTGCCAAATACAGCACAACATAAACACATTATATATTACACTGCTTTGTCCACTACCAGAAAGAAAGTACAATTTACTAATGTGCACAGCTACAAAAAGTATAGTACTGTTTTCCACTGTTTATACAGCTACCAAAACTACGCCGCTATTTACCACTGTGTACTGCTACCAAAAATACAGCACTATTTACCACTGTGTACCGCTACCAAAAATACAGCACTATTTACCACTGTGTTCCGCTACTAAAAATACAGCACTATTTACCACTGTGTACCGCTACCAAAAATACAGCACTATTTACCACTGTGTACCGCTACCAAAAATACAGCGCTATTTACCACTGTGTACCGCTACCAAAAATACAGCACTATTTATCACTGTGTACCGCTACCAAAAATACAGCACTATTTACCACTGTGTACCGCTACCAAAAATACAGCACTATATACCATTGTGTACCGCTACTAAAAATACAGCACTATTTACCACTGTGTACCGCTACCAAAAATACAGTACTATTTACCACTGTGTACCGCTACCAAAAATACAGCGCTATTTACCACTGTATACCGCTACCAAAAATACAGCATAATATACTGCTGTATACAGTGAAGAAAATCACTAACCAAGGGATTAAACCTGTTGTTAAAATAAAAAATTTTCATGTACACTTAAAAAAGAGATTTCAAATTTGCTTGGCATACACTCAAAAGAGCAGACTGGTATTGGCCAGAAACGTCTTTTAGTGCCACAACTTCGCCTCCAGTCTTACCATAGATACACCAGAGATTGAAAATAATCATCCAATTACAAATGAAAATATAGATTGGAAGAGAATCATCACTGATAGTCGGTCGTCCATTTTCTGCTTCAAGGACCTGTTCTTACTGTGTTTTATAGATGTGTGATTGTCCACTGAAAGGGAATCCTTTTTTTCACACCTCAATTGGCTATGAATAGGGGAAAGGACAACTGGGGAGAGAAAATATATAACAGTAAAGTTTCCCCCCCTTTTATAAAAACAAATGCATCCAGGGACAATATGGACTGACCTTTATCTAAATGAACCAGGATTGGATTTCAGAGAATTTCCACACAGCCCTGCCGGATTCCGCCAACTTCAATTTTTTTACTTCCCCTTGCCAAACTTCTGATGATTTTGCTCAGACTTCACCATCTTTGTTTCCCCCCGCAAGTAAAAAGTTTAAAAGGGGTTTTTTCCAAAAAATGACATTACCCCTTAATCTCTCAAAAAGGGGACTATAAAAAAAGCAGAAGCCTCACAGAGGGAAGGGGGGGGGGGGGGGGGGTTTTGAAAAAGGGGCGGGAAGCAGGGAGCGTGTGCAATTTTCACGAAAAAATTGATTAAACCATTTATATACAAAAGACACAGGGATGATTTCACTGTTTTTTCTCCCATCCCTTCCCAGCTCCTTCTTTTTCCTGTCATCGATAAGAAAGTGCAGACAACGAAGGGGCCAATCAGCTCCTGTCGCTGCTGGGTTTCTAATGTAATTTTTAAAGTAAAAAAAGGGGGCATCTTGTCGGGCTGTAGCTCTCAAGGCTTCACTTTTTGTAACACATTTTTTTTAGAAAAGTTAATTAAATCCCCTATTTTGGAGGACCCCCACGTCAACATTAATCGTGGCAAAACCCCTTTCAGCGATCACAGAGTTCAAAAAGGGTCTGGATGCATTTCTAGAGTGTAATAATATAACAAGTTTTAGTAATTAATCCTGGGGAAAAGGGGGGTTGATCCAGAATTTATTTTGGGGTTCAATTGGGAACAAGAAATATTTTTTTTCCCCAAAAAGTGGAAGTTCTTGTACCTATGGGGTTTTTTTTTCCCTTTTTCGGACAAACTAAACTAACTGGATGGACATCTGACTTTTTTTGACCTTACAAAGTATGTAACTTTTTTAAAAAGCACCCAAAAAATAAAGCTGTGTTTCATTTGGGTTTTATTGGAACAAAAACAAATTTTCTTTATTAAAAAGTTTAAAAAAAAAAGACAAGTCCCCCAATTCGCCATTGTCCGTAATGTTTTATTCAAAGGAAGGGAAAAACCCCCCCTGAGGGGAAGCCCCAATTTCCTATTTTGGGGAAAAAAAAAAATTTCCCTTTCCCGACGACAATCAGAATAAATCCTGTTCAATGACCTTTCCCAGAATTCTATCATTTTAACTGTTAATTTTACACTCTGAAAAACATCCAGCCCTTTTTGAACCTGTTTTGAATTCACCATGACAAGTTCTCCCTGACAGGGGTTTTTCTCATCTCACTGCTCTTACAATAAAACTCCTTTTGCAAGTTTATGCGAAACCCTTCTTCCCTCAGATGAGATGAGACCCTTGTTCAAGATACAATTCTAGGTAGAAATAGGTCTTGGAAGAGATCTAAGTATTGACCTTTGATACATTATATTTATACATATTTATTATGCCATCTTGATTCCA
This sequence comes from Phyllomedusa bahiana, assembly GCA_025379985.1. Taxonomy (NCBI): domain Eukaryota; kingdom Metazoa; phylum Chordata; class Amphibia; order Anura; family Hylidae; genus Phyllomedusa; species Phyllomedusa bahiana. The sequence continues at coordinate 8,438 of JAODAL010027265.1, forward strand.
TCTTTTCTCTTAACTAAACAACCCTAATCTTGCTAATCTTTCTGGGTATTGTAGTCCATCCAGTCCTTTTATTATTTTTGTGGCCCGCCAAAACTGTGGACAATATTCCATGTGTGGTCTGACCAGTGACTTGTATCTATGCCCCTTTTAATATACCCCATGGTACAATTTGCCTGGGGAGCCCCTATACTATTAAGTTTCGGCCACCAGGATTCCCAACCTTTTTTTCCCCTTTCACTTTAACCCCGTGTTTTTCCCTTTTAACAGTAATATGAATGGGGTTTTTCCCCCCATTGCATAACCGCATTTTCCTTTTAAACCTCAACTGCCATTTTTCTGCCCCCGGCCTCCAACTTATCCAGATCCCTTGTAAAAACAATAAACCTTATTTTTGTTAATTATTTTCAAAGTTTAGTATCTCTGCAAAAATTTTATGTTTTTACTGTGCAATATTTCTAATAGGGGTTAAAAATTTATTAAAATGAATAGGGCCCAATATGAACCCCGTGGACCCCAAGTAACAGGAAGCAGCGAGTATTACCATTAATCAACTTGTTTTTTATCATTGAACCAGTTTACTTTCCCCACTTGCCCACATTTTCCCCCAGTTTAAGCATTCTCTTTTACTTTTCAACCTTTTATTTGGCAGAGTTAAAACAAATGCTTTAAAAAATCTAGATAAAAAGCATCCAATGCCTCACCCCGAACCCGTTTAGAAAAAAACTTCCCTAGAAGTGTAATTAGTTTGACAGGGCCGATCCTTATAAACCCAGGGTGGAATGGAGTTATACATTTATTTTCAGTGGATAGTAAGGATACATCTCTTAAAAAAACCCTTAAAAAATTTTTAACTAAAAACAGGGTTAAAACTTCCCGGTCTATAGTCTCCGGAAATCATTTTTGACCCTTTTTGAATATTGGCCCCACATTTGCTATGCCCCAAACCCCCTTTGGGACATACCCCGTTATTAGACAGTCCAAAAATTTTTAAGAATAGGAACCTGCCTATAACATTATTTAAATTCCCCTTTGGGCACGGGGGTGTTTTCCCAAATCAGGACCCGGAAAATTGTCTTTTTTAATTTCTTAAGGTGGAGCTGCACTTCTTCGAATTTTAACAAGAAACATTTAAGGGGGGTTTTTCTCACTTTCGCAATCAATAAAGAAAATTTTTTCTCAGTAAATAGGGTGGAGAAAAAAATTGTTTAAAAAAGATTCCCCTTTCCTCCCCTAAAAAAACCTTCCTCATTACTTTTCAATAGGTCAACATTTTCATTTTTAATTTTTATTTTTTTATTTTATTAAAAAATTTTTTTAGGTTTTAAATTTCTTTGGCAATATTTTTGTCCCCCAACGTCGTTTGGCTTTATCTTTATTTACATATTTTATATTTTTCCTTATAGTTATATTAGTGCTTCTTTACTGCCCTCCTAGTTAAATTTGATTGGACATTTTCCCTTTTTTTTTTTTTTTTCCTTTTTTTACACTCTGTTGACCATTTTTGGTTTTTTTTCCTTTTCTAATCATTTTTTTTCAAAAAGTTTATACTTCCCCGTGGAATTTAAAGAGTTTTTAAAATCTCAAAATTTATTATCTGTTTCTGTTAAATTTTTGAAAACCCTTGTCCAGTCAATGCTGTTAAAGAAAATTAAAAACCCTTCATAATTCGGGGTTTTAGACTCCTTGACAAAATACTTATTGAAGAATAAATGGAAATTTTTTTATATCGTGGTCGTTATTTCCTAGGTGCCCCCAAACCTGAACCTTTGTTGCTGTGTCAGGCATTTAACCTCCAAAAGCGCCTTTTCTCTAGTCAGCTCATGCATCATTTGGGAAAGATAACCATCTTTAGTTATTGACAAAACCTGAGAGCCAAATTTTTTCAGTTTCCCCAATTTTGTTGGGTAGTTGCCCAAAAAAAAAATTGTTGGATTCCCTCCCCTCACTATTTGTCTGGGGTACATCTTCCAGGGAAAATCTTATTTTTGGGTGGGCCTATCCCAGCCCCCTTAAGAGAATTTTATTTGATTTTCCCCCTGTTATCTACCCATAATGACCCTTTCCTCTTTTTCCCTGTATCTATATCTTCCCACAGTGTTGGTTCAGACAGGATTTTATATAGAGACATACACCTCCCCCCTTCCAATTTATGTCTCTTCTAAAATAAAAGTAACCCTGAAAGTTTTTCCACCCAATCAAGCTCTCTTTGCCGTTTCTTTTTTCCTTTATGTCATATTTTTCTTCATCAATAAATAATTCTAGTTGATTGATTTTATTGGTGAAGCTCCTGACATTGATCAGCATGCAATTTAGAGGTTTTTTAGTTTTAATTTTTTTAACCCATTCCTTATTAACTATTACTACCCCCCTCCCTCCACTCCCCCCCCCTGATTTTCTAATTCCCCCTCTCTATCTTCTATCTTCTTGAATGTGTAGTTCCCTCCCCCAAAAAGGGCCTATTTAAATACCCTTACAAAATTTTTACCATTTTCTCCCCCCTACAGCTGCCCCATTTTTCATTTTGGTGCAGCCCCTCCCAGCATGAGTCTGGAAAAGACAGAAGTCAGCCCAGTTATCTGAAATTCCAAATTTTTGAGCCATTTATTCACCTCTCTAGTCTCCCTCTGCCTCTCTGGTGTGGTCCATTTTACAAGTAGTTTTCTGAAAATACTAATTTGGAGGTCCTTACCTTAAGATTTTGGCCTAAGTCCCTGTAATCATTTTAAGGACACGCAACCTTTGTATGATCCTCACCAGCCCCACCCAGTAATCTGTCAACCCAATCCGCAATATGTTGAACTCGGATCCCAGGAAAACCACATACTGTCCGACAATCCAGGTTTTGGTGACAGATTGCCCTGTCTGTTCCCCTAATAATGGAGTCCCCAACTACCAGCACCTGTCTAGCCTCCTCTGCACTCCTATTCCCTATCTTACTGGACCAGACAGGGGTAGTGTCTTGCTGCAGCAGCAATCTAGCACTCCTTCTGAATAGACATCCTCATCCTCTGCCAATCTGGCAAATTTGTTGAGGTGTGCCAGACCAGGACTAGCCTCCCTGACACTTTTCCCTCTACTCTTCTTTCCCTCTACTCTTCTTTCCGATGGTCCTCCATACCGCCATCCTCCACTGCATCTACCCCAGAAAGTGCTTGCTCAATGAGCAGAAGACTTAGATGCAGGATCTGGGCTTCTAAACATGCAGTGTGCACAAATCTTGCACAACAGTATGCACCCTTAAACGGTTGTTCAAGGATTGCATACATTGCACAGTATGTGCACTGGACAGCATTATCAATCATTGAGCACATGGGGATATTACAAATATCATAGTACCAAAATATACAGGTAATCTAGTACAATATTCTAGTACACTATATAATATACAATACAATAATACAATATTTTCCTTTCTAAACTCCCTAGATCTAAAGTCCCTCAAAACTTAAGTCCCATACTTAAAGGGGACTTGTCGCACTGCAAGAATTGCTTTTTATGTTAAAGATCTTGCAAAACAAGATCATTAACATAAGTTTTACTATGGGGTGTAATTTTTTGGCAAGTCACACTACTGTGTAGTCTTTCACACCTATGAAGATCTTGTATAATTTTCATTGTATGCTAAAAACATATGCAACATACTTGCACATCTACAATGAGGCCTTGGTAATGTATGGCAAGAGATAATGCTGTGTGATCCTTCACATCTGTGAATAAAAAAATAGTCCTGGAGATCCCCTTTAATTTTCAATGATATTCAAATTTTTGAGATGCCCTAGTAACCAGTATCTGTCTGTCTGTCTATCTATCTACAGTGCCAAGAAAAGGGTAACAACATTTTGAACTTTTGACTTTCAGGTCCATATCTAACCATCAAATACAGCTTTGAGTGTTAGACTACCATAATTTTATAGAAAATCATCTTGGCTATCTCATATGTAAATTTGACTTGCAACTATTTAGCATATGCTTAGTTATGCAGATTCTTGTCATGTAATTGCATTTTTATTGTTTTGGTGGTGGAACAATCTTTTTCTTCTTGCATACTACAAATTACAAACTGTTCTTGCATTCCGTAATAATAGCTCAGTGTGTTATTAGGTTGATTCCCAAGCAAAAGGTCACTGGTTCAAATCGAGGAGCAGTCATGAAGAAGATTAGTGGTCTTTTGGCCAAGAAAATTGCTAAACTGCATTATAGGAGTGCCATGACAGCTGGAAGAATATGAAATAAAATCCATCCATTCCACAGCCAAGAGGTGGACGTTCAGGCAAGATATCGGAGTTAACAAGTTGACTCAATACAAGGTCTATCAGTTCTGGCACGACAAACGCGGCAGTGGAGGTGGCTTGCGTGCTTCAAGATCACAGACGTCCCTGCAAGCACATTGTGACACGCATTACATTGTTCTAGAATGGTGGCCCAAAAAAAGGTGAAGAAGCCTCGACTTCAATATCGTCATAAGAAGCATTGCCTCGAGTTGATAAAAAAGTATAAAAAGTGGAAAGAAGATGTATGGAAACGTGTAATTTGAAGCGATGAGATGAAAGTCAATGGGCTGTGATGGGTGAAAATGGATATGGAAGAATCAAGGGAAAAGGGGGCTAGTGGATTGATAAATTAAAGGAACTGTCAGGTTCGGTGGAGGAAGCCTGATGATATGGGGATGCTTCACAGGAAAAGGTGTTGATCAGGATTGATGCTGATCTCAATGCTGAGATTTATGTGAGTATCCTTCAAGATGAGTTACTTCGTATACTCGATAGGACAACAGGACAACAACCCAAAACAAAAAAATGGTTTAGTGACAATTAAGTAGATTTGCTGGATTGGCCCCCACAATCCCCAGACCACAACCCAATCAAACATGTGTGGGTAGAGTTGAAGTAAAAGCTGTATTCATACCCAAGTGAGTCGACCAGGATGTACCAATATTGGGAAAATGTGGAAGAGAACTGGGATCAGATTTCAGTCAAGACATGCTTGAATCTGATTGATAGCATGGCCAGAAGGATTCAGGCAGAGTTGAAAGCCAAAGGTGGATTTACAAAAGACTTTTAGGAGCAAAACAATAACAATACAGTTAAATGACAAGAATCTGCAGAACTAAGCAAATGCTAAATAGTTGCAAGTCAAAATTATGTATGAGATAGCCAAGATCATTGTCTACAAAATTATGGTAGCCTCACATTCAGAGATGTAGTGGATCGTGAGATATGAAGCCTGAAAGTCAAAAGTATTGTTACCCTTTTGCTCTATCTATTTATCTATCTATCTATCTATGTTACAGCTCAGTTTCCACTAAAAGTTGCATACTAAGTCAGACTTCAATAACACATTTTCAACACATCCAAGAGTTCTCAATCCTTTCCTCAGTGTTTCAAAGGCAGTAAATTCATTACTGTGAAAAATCAGCAGCATATTTTAATGGACAAATTATTTTAAACTAAACATTCACCATCTGTTGCCCTCTTAATAATGAATGCAAACAGAATATTTCTGAGAAATGCATCAGTGAAATAAAAGGGAAACAAAAAATAAGATATTCAAGAATTAAATGTTTTGGTCCATGAAATTAAATCAGTTGGCTGTTATTTTATCAACTCTTGCTTTCTTCATACGTACTTTATATTTTATACAGTCTGCTTTTTTCTATACAGGCTTTATGAGGGGGAGCTTTGCCCCTAATGTCCATACCCTGATTACTAATTTTCATTTGTGCTATGAACTTTAGAGTTATTTGAGTTAAGAAAATAAAATCATAAGCTTTTGATTTTTTTTATATTTTTTATTTTTGTACATTTGTAAATCACTAAAAGATTGTTACACCAGGTCAGCATCTTTTCCAGTGGCATTTCCCCGATCAGAAAATGATTGTTAATGGACCAACTGCTGTACAGTGTTGTACAGGAAAGCTGATGTTGCCTATACATTTTTGTAGATTAGATTACAAAGCACCCTTTTATTTAAATGCTTGTGAATTGCGTTCAAACCAATTCCTTTAAAATAAGAAATGTGCTTTGCAGTGACTTTTCCAACTGTCCCATATGCTTTAACAGATTATAGACAGTGATTGCACTGTTTAGTGTTCCTAAATCACATTTTGTGTTTGTGATCCTCTATTGTGGTTTCTGTCAATCTTGGTGGCAAAATAAATGCAGCATAGAGGCTGTAATTGGCAACTTAATGTGGAACCGCTTGATGGATCCTCAATGGACCATATTATGTTTCAAGTCATCATTTGGAATCATCGTATGTGACCCATCACATCATCATGGCTATAAGTTAAAGCCATAATGCCAGGATGAACACATCCTAAATCCTATTTAACTGGTGTATGTTCTGATTATAACATGTACGGTTAGATTTTGGGGTTATCAACAAGGTTGCAAGTGGCATTAGCATTTTGCTTATGTTAATTTATTTTTATTTTGTGGATTTTTTTTTTGCTCTTTTTAAAACTAATGTTGATGCAGAGCATCATCAGCATTTGGACATCATTTACAAGGTAACACTACAATATCAACTTTGACATGTTTGAGTAAAACCGAGTAAAATCACGATAGTTGACCCACTAAAAAGCCAACAACCATGTGGTTCCAAAATAGCACAGAGACTCCAATGTTAATAGAAAAAGGTATAAAATACCGTGTTTATGGCAGCAGTTACGCGTTACATGCAAAATCGCACTTCCTCAGACTTCATTCATCAACATTGTCATGTTTAGAGCTTTTCTAGATTCTATCATATCCAGTGGCTCAGGAGAGCCTCTCTCCCCCATATAGTGACAGTTTTTTTTTTGTTCAAATAGCCAGAAAATGCGTTATCATATTTATATAGTTTGTTTATATTGGTTGGTATTTATTAAGCTGAGTGCTCATCCTAAAAAAGATTTTGATAAAATATAAGAATATATAAAATTTCATTTGGCAATAGATCCTCATCCTGCTATACAATAATTCAATTCACAAAATGATAGCATTCATTAAAGAGATAATGGGTGAGCAATGGCTCTCTCACCTAAAACCGCAACATCCATGTATATATATTTTTTTTCTTCTATTACCTTTTTCGTGCCCACTTCCATTAGCTGAACATTTATGGTCTGCAAGATTCAGTAATTGATGTAAATAATTGATGGTCTTAAGTTCCATACTACATTCTACCAATAATTACATTGTCTCATATACACTTTGCTTAGATAAAATTACTCTACTACTGAGGATACATTCACAATCAAAATATACTGATCAGAATTATTGTGTATAATGTATATTCAAAGTAAAAGGAATAAAATACAGTAATATAATAGCGGTGACAGTCATACCATAGAGGTTACCCATGCAGCTACTGTGGGATCCCGTTGGGCATAAAAAAACTTGAGCAGAAATCTGTTTTCGAGAAGACATAGGAACTCTAGAAACATTAAGCTCTTTATTTTGGTGGTAAAACTCTGCCCTATAACAGAGGGCTGATTTACATCTATTTTAAAGACCTCCAATCTCCTTCATGTTATTGGAGTAAAAATTTAGCTTTATTTTGTGCTTTTCAGCTATTGATCCAGTATGTGTTTTTCTGTTGCTAAATGTGAACTGTAAATTATTGGATCTCTTATTCAATATATGTTTCTATATTTAGTCCTGTGTAACATGTAAGGGTGACATACAAAGAAATGAGTTGTGGACCCAATGTACGTAAAAACTAATCAAATGTCAACTAAATATATACATTGATGAGTCACATGGTCTGACACGCCAATGCCCATCCGTTCGATAAAGCAGAAAACATAATTAATTTCGAGAAGTTGTCAATGCAACTTCATCAGCAGAGGTGCAGTGACCGCCCATCTTCTTCAATGCCCCAGACAGAAGAGTTCACTGAACTGCTGTTTCAGTAGACACACATCTAGACCACTGGTTCATTTTAATGGTGAGTTGCTTTACTGTAAGGGCATGTCCCCACAGCAGAGGACAAATACCGGTCGGTTTATCCTGTGTTAGTGCCGTCCCCACGGCCGCGGGGGGGGACGTTTTTTTTACGCGATGAGCGGAGAAAAGCCCTCCACCATCACAATGACATGCACATATTCCGTCCGAAAACCGGACGGAAGAATGTGCATGTTCAATGATTTTCGGGCGGCCTGCTGCACTGCTGCACGGGTTTTCCATAGAGACCCGTTGTGCTCGTTTGTGGGCGGTTTTTCAGACGTCTGCAAAAACACAAACCGACTGAAAAAACGTCCGGAAACCCATGCCTTGGGGACATGCCCTAATGGATCAGTTCGCTAATGTGCACCTTCGTAGCAAACGTTCACCTCTCACATCAATGGCACACAGTGTGCCACAATTTCCACATCACTTCTTTGGAATGGTGCCATTTGTATACTCCTGATAGACTTTCACTGCAGCAGCACACAATCAGTTCACCAACTGCGCAGTTGCAGAAATACTGTAACCCTTGGCCTTAAAGCCTATATTCTTCCCTTTTTGCAACTTTAATAAATCACCCCTTTTACCCATGGCAGCATCGAGGGACATGTGTGTAGACAGCCTATTGACACCTTATATACACACCAGGCCAGCTTGTGACACGTGACTGTTGAAAGAAGGAAGTCATAATAATGTGACTTGACTGTGTATATCTCCACCCTGCATAAGGTTTGAGCTATATATGGTGTGGTAGCTCTGTTCTCAACCATTTAAGCAACTTTACTAGATTGTGGAGTTGTGTAGAATTAATTTGTACACAACTTTTTTTTATCACTCATTGTTTTATTCACTTGTTACACAATAACTGCATGAAAATATCTTTCTTGTGAATGTTTTGTCGCCGGTTCTCAGTGTACTCTTACACACTGCAGCTGTCTCGTCAAGGCCCTACACATAGACCTTATAATACTACAGTTTCAAATGTAATGGTCATGGAGCTTGAGCATGACAGCTTCAACATCTTCTGTCCAACAGATTGTATGAAATTAGATAAACATTTTTACTTTATGTTTTGATCTCATATAAGTTGCAGGTTCTTGTGACTCTTACATGACCTAGTAGATACAGTACATAGTTAGTAAGTACAGTGAATCAAATAATTATTTGATCCCTTGCTTATTGTGAAAGTTTGCCCACTGACAAAGACATTCTATACAAAGACAGTCTATAATTTTAAGAGTAGGTTAATTTTAACATAGAATATCAGAGATAGAATATCCAAAATAAAATCCAGAAAATCACATTGTATAAATTTATTTGCATTTTGCAGTGAGAAATAAGTATTTGACCCCTCGGGCAAACAAGACTTAATACTTGGTGGCAAAACCCTTGTTGGCAAGCAAAGCAGTCAGTCGTCTTTTGTAATTGATGATGAGGTTTGTGCACATCAGGAGGAATTTTGGTCCACTCCTCTTTGCAGATCATCTCTAATTCATTAAGATTTTGAGGCTGTTGCTTGGCAACTCGGAACTTCAACTCCCTCCATAAGTTTACCATGGGATTAAGGTCTGGAGACTGGCTAGGCCACTCCATGACCTTAATGTGTTTTCTTTTTGGGCCCATTTTTTCCTTTTTTTTTTCCCCCTTTTTTTAATGTCCTGGTGGGGGGAAGGGAGGTTGTCACCCCGGGATTTCCCCGGGAAGGGAACCCCTTTATGGGGTAAAAGTAATCCTGTGCCCTTAACAGAGAAACACCCCAATTTTTGGACAGTGGGCGGGTTCTTTGGGTCATAGGCGCATTTCTCTTCCTCCAAATACGGCGAGTTGATTTAAATTTTCCAAGAGCTCGTTTTTTGCTCTTTTTGAACACAGCACCCCCCCCCATTCACCACAAAATTTCACCCAGGTGTTCTTTGACAAAACTTCGATGGGCCCGCACTTTGTGCCCTTCTTGAAAAAGGGGGGGACACTGCGGGTTTTTTAAACCATTATGGCAAAATTTTGGTTTACCAAGGGTTTTTTTTTGGTGACGGGCACCCCAAAGCTCCCTTTGGGGATCTTTAACATTTCCCCTGTATATTTCTGGGAACTGATCTCTCCCCTTCCCATCACAAGGATACCCAAGAGGTAAAATTTTGCAGGGTTTGCTGGGGGATCAATGTGGGTTGACAGTCTTTTTGGGAAATTTTCCTTATATTGCCCCAAAACACTTGCTCCTCCCCCCAGGTTTACTTATGGTTTTGAAACCACATTCCATATTGGGGCGGGGTTATAAATCTTGTCACTAAAAACCTTAAAAAGCTTTTGGGGTCTTCCCATGTTTTTTGAGGTAGGTCTACGGTTTGGAGTTTTGGGGACGGGGTTTTTTTTTAAAAAGGGGGCCCTTTTCAAATAGCAGTTTTTTAATGCAGGAAACCCAATTGATTAGGAGCACAAAATGGTCTGAAGGAGCCAGAATCTTAAGGGTTTGGGTAGGGGATAAAATTTTACTTTTTTCTCTCAGCAAAATTCAAATAAAATTTTTTTAAATTTTTATAAAATTTGATTTTCGGGATTTTTTTTTTAAATATTCTATCTCTCAATTTTTAAAATTTAAACCACCCTTAAATTATAGACTGTTCTTGTCTTTGTCAGTGGGCAAACTTACAAAATCAGCAAGGGATCAAACAAACAATTATTTCCTTTACTATACATACTGCAGTTTTGCAACTTTTACAAAATTTTCAGCTTTGCTCCATCTATAACTCCACAAGGACGCTTATATGTTGTAAATAACGAAAAAAAACACCTTCAGGGCATTAATAAATTTTATGATATTATCATTATTTCTTCATAGTGTAAACTTACTTAGTACTGAAAAAACAAAAAAAAATATAGAGATGATAAAGTGGAAAAAAACCTTATCAATCTTCAAAGTTGCTCGCTCCTCTCTTGGAAATCCCCCTTTGGGGAAACGGGGGACCCGGGGAGATCTGGGTCCTCATGGGGTAAAACCGGGCCTCACAGGCGGAAAAACAATGCCCCACATCCTAGGGATGTTTTCGGAAAAATTTAAATTTTTCCCCTTTTTAAAGCAGGGTTGTTAAAAACGGGTTTTTTCCCTTAAGTAGCAAGGCAAACATCACAGGGCCCCATTCATTCAAAAACACACGGACTACACACATTTAACCCAAGGGGCCCCCTTACCCACTACAAACCCTTACTAATTTCCCTTTAAAAAAAACATTTTAAGTTAAAAACCATTTAAATCCCTTGGGAAATTTAAATTCCCCTAACCGGGGGGGAAAAATTGCTTCACTTTCAAACCCATAGGCCCAATTTCACCCTTCACCTCCAAAACTTCTTCCGGACGCACCTTTTTTAATTCACGGGACCGGTGTCTAAACTTTTTAAAAGGGGCGTGCCACATTTTTTCCCCGTACTTGCCCTACCTGCTCATTCATTTTTTGGGGACTTTTTTAAAATAATGCACGTATAATAGACTTATGTTCTGTTAGTCTCTGTTTAAAATTTACTAATAGTAGCGCCATCATTAAAAGCCCAAATTATTATGCCCCCTCCCCCAAGGGCTGGGGGAGTTTCCCCGCTACGGGATAAAATCCCTGCAATAGCGGGAATGAAATTTCTACCCCATTGAAATCCCCCAGGGGGGGAAACTTTAGGGTTGGGCGGGAAAGCCATCCCGTTAAACAGAGACTAACAGAACATAAGCCCCTATGATACTGCATATATGAAGAAGTCACGGGAAAGCAGTGAGAAAGGGTAGGAGCAAGTTCGGGTGAAACAAATGTGGCACGCCACTTTAAGAAGTTTAGAATCAGGTCGGAATTAAAAAAGGTGCGTCCCGGGGTGAAGTATTTGGGGTGAAGGGGAAATTGGTCCCATGCCCTTTTGAAAATTTAAGGGGTTTTAAATTTCCTTTAAAGGGCAAATTAAGGGGGGTTTTAAAAAAAGGGGGGTTTTATAAATAAATTTTGTAAAATTATGTGTGATAAGGCCCCCGGGTTAAAAAGGGGTGTAGTCAAGTAGTTTTTATGAATTTAATGGTCATGTGGGTTTTTGCCTTTTCTACTTAAAGGGGAAAACCCGTTCAAAAAAGCACATGCTTGAAAAAGGAAGTTTAAATTTTCCGGAACGATCCTTTGGATGTCGGGGTTTTTTTTCTGTCTGTTGAGGGTTTCCGGGTTTCCCCTACCGGGACCCCGGGTTTTCGATTTCCCCCGATTCCCCAAAAGGGAATACAATGAAGGAAACGAGCAAACTAGAAGATTGATCAAGGGGTTTTTTTCCACTTTTTTATCTTATTGTTTTGTATTCAGGGACTAAGTATGTTTACACTATGAAGAAATTTAAAGATAATTTCTTTAAAATTTAAATTTAAAGGGCCTTTGGGAAAGGGTTTTTTTTATTTTGGAAGTGCATTAAGGGGTTTATGAAAAAGGATTCCCGAACCAAAGGGCCCTGGTCCCGTTGACCAAATAAAAATACTTTCCCTAGCAGCATCGCTTATTTATATTGCAGGTTAAATGCTGTAAGTAAGATGGGGATTTCCCGAAAATTTGTTTTGTTCATTCGGCCAATTTTTCGGCCCAAAAAATAACTTCGTTTTGAATTACTTCGGGACGAATCCGTTAAAAAACCACTATTTTTCCCGGCGCACAGAGCCTGCAGGGGTTTCGGGAGAATTTGTGCCATGCTTTAAAAATGCAGAGGGGGCTTGGGTTTGGGGCTTCATACAATGTGTGTTTTAGTATGACCCGCAATTACTGCGCCCCTCTTAGAAAACGCCCTTACTATAAAAAATTCCCCGGGCACTTAAGAGGGCAAAAAAATGACCAAAAAATCCCAAGCGGGAATGTAGCCTTTATAAAAGTCATGCCAGGGAAAACCCGGAAAAAAAAAAGCTGAGAGCTCAGGGGGCAACATTAGGGGACGAGTGTGGAGGTTTACGCGGGAGCCCAAACAGCTTTAGGTCAGGGCAGTGGCACAATGACATTCTGGAAAGGGGGCAAAAAGGAGGGAAACCACAAATGGCACAATTTACGAGAGCGGAGGGAAAGGCCCGGGAGCACATGAGGTCCGGCAGTGGACAAAGACACAGTGTTTGGGGGACACGGCAGCAGCCACAGCAGCGCCCTAGTTTAGGGCCCGTGGCACAAAGACAAATTTTGGAGGGGGGCAAAAAAAGGAGGAAGCCACAGAATGGCACAATGACTAGACGGGGGTCCCCCGGCGGGAGCAAACAAAGAGGGCAGAGTGGGCCCAAAGACACAGTGTGGGGACCCCGGCAGCAAACCCCAGCAGCGCATGAGGTCCAAAAGTGGCACAATGAAAAAAGTTGGAGGAACCTCAACGCCGGCCCGATAGGCAACAGGGGACCCGCATTTTACCCCGGCAAAACAGTGGGCCCCAAAAGGACAATTCTGGGGAAAGGGGGCGGGAAAACAGGAGAAAGGGGGCCAACAGGGGTTGGGGGCCCCCCAACAAAATAAACTTAACAAACGGAGTCACGGCGGCCCGCGCATGGGTCAGGGAGTGGCACAATGAACAATTTGGAGGGGGCAAAAACCCCCAAGGGAAAAGGGGGCAGAAATGTCCCCCCAATGGGTGGGAGGGGCCGTTTTAGGTCAAAAAGGGGGCCCCGAAGGCCAAAAAGGGGGGAGGGCCCCGGGCAGGGGACCAATGACACAGTGTGGGGAACACGGGCCCCGCGCCAACCAGAAAGGCCAAGCCTTAAAGGAGAGCCCCCAACTAGGGGGCACAAATGGAAACACAAAAAATTTGGGAAAAGGACCACCAAAGGAAACAGCAGCAGAAAGAGGTCAGGGATGGCACAATGACATTCTGGAGGTGGCAAAAAAGGGGGGAAGCCACAGAATGGCAAATGACTGAGAGCGGAGGTCACCGGGCGGAACAGGGAGGGCCTTTTGGAGGGTACAGGAGCCCCGAAGTGGGGGGACCTAAAAGACAAATTCTGGAGGGGGCCAAAAAAAAAGGGTAGGCCAAGAGTGGCACCAAAAGACCCAAAAAAATTTTAAGGGGACGGCGGCGGAGCAAAAACTTTAAAGGGCAGAGAGTGGCACAAAGACCATTTTGGAAGGGCCCCGGCAACCCGCAAAGCAGCAGCAGCATGGGTCCCCAAAAGTGGCACAAAACAGAGTGTTTAAAGGGGGGTGGCAATACCAGTCCCTGGTAAAGATGGTGGTAGGAGGGTGGAGAAAAATGGCAGCTATTTTGTGGGTCAGGCGGGGGGGCGGCAATAAAAAGTGGTGAGGCAGGTAGTTTGAAAACCCGACTGACGCCTAAGGCATTGGGTTGGGGGAAAAACCTGGCCGATCCACGCCTGATTATCTTTACAAAAGGGCAGTCGTTCCACTTTTCCCGTGGACAAGCGGGTTTTTCCTTGGGGGAAGGGTGGCCCCCCGCCGCCTGAAAACCCGTCTGAGCCAACCCCAATGGCCCGGGCAAAGGAAAAGCTTTTTCCCCGGGAAACTCCGGGGAAGGGGCGGCCCCACAAAACCCGTTTGGTGCCCAGTAGTCCAGGGATCTTTAAATGAGGTGGCAGAGTGTATTCCCCCAATAGGCCCAACCTGGGTTTGGGTTCAAGGGGCTGCTCCCGGGGCCGGCCCGCTGCTTTCTGGCAAAAACCCCCTCACTAGGCGGGTGAAAAGGGGCTGCTTATCTTTGACTCCCCGAAATTAGGTTACCCCCCCTGATTTGGAAACTGGTAAATGCCCCCCCCCCACCTTCCCCACAGCCCCGGGAATTTGTACGTGAAGGCCCGAGGAACCCCCCGGTCAGCCGGGCAGAGGAGGGAAAAAATGCCGCCATTTGGAGCGGCCAACTGATTAGGGGGGATTTCCCCCATAAGTTTTGAGTTTTGGGCTTAAACCCCCTTAATTTTTTGGGAAAAAAGGCTCCCAAAATTTTGGGCCGGTAAACAGGGCCAATAGGGGGGAGGCCCGAAGTCTTTCCCCCTTTCCGGTGCTTTACTTTTTGGGTGTCACTAGCCAGGGAAATAAGCATTCTGGGGGGCCCTTTTGCACAAATTTAACCCCAGGGGCTCCCCCGGGCCTCCAAATTTTCCCCTGTAAAAATGCCACGGGGGCTTGGGGGGGGCAACTTTCCCCCCCCCCCTTCCTCATCTCCTCCACCCCCTCCAAACTGCTCCTGCTCCTCCTCCCCTTTCCCCCTGGGTAGAAAATCCCCTCATTTCCCCCAGACAATGCTTTTTCTCCAAAATTTCCTTTCCCCCTCCTCCTCCATTTCCCGTTTCCCCCCCGGGTAAAGTGGCCCGAATGTAGGCCCCGTCTCCAGTCCCCCTGCCCAAAACAGATTTTTTTGCAATTTTTCCAGGACATGAAGCATGGAATGAAATTATTTACCCTAGCCTGGGGACTGAAAAAAACTCGCCTCCTCGAATGGCCTCAACAAACGGCAGGTGTTCACCATGAGCTGCCAATGGTTTACATAAAAGTTTTCAAAAGGGGGGGTTAAAATTTTAGCTGCCTGGGTCATCAAAAAATTTTTTAAAGGCCTTTCTCTGTTTATACAGTCGGTCCAACTGTGGGAGGGTGGAAATTTCCCGCGGGTTTGGGAAACATTGCATACAAAGTGTTTTGGGGGGGGGTTTTTGCCGGCAACTCGAGGGGGTTTTCCGGCTTTGTACGAATGGATAAAGTTTTCATGCACAGTTTCCTGGCCATTTTCGAATTTATGAAGATTTGGTGGGAAAACTTCAGGAACCTTTTTAAAAACCCCGATTGAAACGGCGCCAAAAGGGGGGCATGGGGCCATCCCCTCCCCGGGGGAGCCCCGGACACCATGTTTTCCCCCCATTGTCCCCCCACCATGGTTTCCATTTGCGTTGGGCGGAGAAAAACCCAATTCCCCGATTTCTTGCTGCAATGACGCGGAGCAGTTCCTCCCCCGTGCGACTTCGTTCCCCCGGGCAAGCAGGTGTAGAACTGGTTTACACCGCTGGCCCTACCAATTTTTAAAATGGAGCAGTACTTGTGGGGGGCCGGGGTGGGATGGTGGGGGGGGGGGGAGTTAGCGGAAAATCCTCCCCGTCCAAAATTTTTGGTGTGCCCGGGGGGAAACACCCTTCACCCAGTGGGCCGTAAAAAGGGCAAGTAAATGGGCCCCGACCCTATTTTCAAACTCCAGACTCCGGCTGCCCTGCACCTTTTGGGGAACCCAAACCAAAATAGGTCAAGGAAAAAGCCCACCTTCTGTTTTTACAAATTATGAAGTGCTGGTAAATGCCTTTTTGGGAAAAAAAAATTTTGGGTTGGCCCCCAACCCCGGGTCGGCACAACCATTAGTTCTCTGAAAGGGGCAGAGTCCCCCCATTTGGAAAAGGGGGGGACTGCAATTTTTAACAACTTGGGAAGGGGGGGACCCCCCGGGGGTTTGGGCGAAAAAGGGTTTTTCTTTTTCAAATCCGCCTCGCTTTAACGACTGCTCCCCCAAAGGGGTAGCGAGGAAACAGGAGCAAACTGGACTGGGAAGACGGGGGGGTAAAGGGAAACAGCTTTCCCCTTTTGGCAGAGGGGGGTTTGGGGCCTTGTCTGGCTGAATGGCTTTCTTGCCACTGGGCGCTGTGCTGCTGCTGGTTTCTTTTCTGGGCGGAAAGGGGCCACCACATCGAGCCACGTTTCTCCCAGGGCCCCCCGGTGGTGACGATGGGATGTGTTGACGCAGGGCCGGGTGCCCAAAGTTAGCTCCCGGGGCCCCGCTTCACTTTCTGCCCACGATTTACAATACCCCTAAATTGGCTCCTTCCCTGTTTTAGGGAAAGAAACCGCCACCCCGGCCCAGGGATCGGATTTTAACCCCAACGCTCCCCATGAGTGAAATACTGCCCGCCGGGTGCCCCCTGGCCCCCGTTTCCCTACTTTTTTGGGCCTGCGAAGGGGTTTTTTTCCCCCTGGCCGCTTGGCCCGACCTCACACTGGGCTATCCTTTCTTTATCAGGCCCCAAAAAACCACTTGCTGGTTTCCCGCCCGCCCCCGGACGCGCAAGCTGACGCCCTTTCTCCTGCGATGATGAAGCCCTGGGCCCCCCCCCGGCCCCAAGTTCGGGCGGCTACCTTTAAATTTTTTGTGTTTTATCGTCCTGCTGTCCTCCCTCCCCCGGGGCTTGGGTTTTGGCCCGGGGTGACCTCTTACCCCAAATGACCCCCAAAGCCACTCTCCACATCTTACTTTGCCGCCTACTGCAAGAAGCGGGGAAAATTGGCCCCATTTCTTCCTCCAAATAGCTTTCGACTTTCCCTCCCTCAAATTGTTCATCCTCGCTAAATAGTGGGGGCTGAGCCCCCGGGCCACAAAAGTAGATCTTGGCTGAGGAACCGGGGGACAGAGGCGGGCTGAGGACAGGGGAGGGCCGCCCGACCCGCTCCCGGGCCATGCCAACAAGGGGTTTTGTCTGAGGTTCCCACCGACTTTTGGGTGGGGTTGTCAGATGTCATCTGGAAGAGGATGACCTAGTCAACCAATCAAGAACCCTTGGGTTGCTGAACAACACACGGCCGCTAGATGACAGCGGCAGTTGTGGCCTCACCGAGTGACCCCTGCTGCGACGTCCCCTTGCTGTGCTGCGACCTGGGCCTGTTCCAGGAATGTTTGTGCCACTGCCACTCGCAGGTGCAGAGCCTGCCACCTCTCTGTCTGACATACTGTTTGTTCTAAAATGTACAGACACTGTTTGATGATTATATCTGTATATGATAAATATACACCCTGTTTTTGACTCAAAATGAACCCAGTAACAAGCTTGGGTAACCCTTGGAAATAAATTGCGCTCCACAAATGGCCAGGAAAAATTTACTTGTATGTGTCGTTTAAAAACACTGTGTGTTTTACTAAATGTAAAAGCACAAACAGGCTTAATTAACCTTCGGACATGAATTAGGCTACAGGAAAAATGTATATATTTTGGCGATGAAAAAGACGGTTTATTTTTGTCAGCACACCAGCAAAACCATGCTTAATTTACCCCTGGATGTAAATTGCGCCAAAGAATTGAGCCGCACAAACTAGTAGCTTTGTAGCGTGTTACAATTGCGTGTTTTCTACGCCACACAACAAGAGATACAGTTGTAAATAACCTTTGCTTGGATTAGGCTACAGGAAAAATTTATATATTTGGCGGTGAAAAAGATGGTTTATATTTTGTCAGCACAAACCACAAAACAATGCTTAATTAACCCTGGATGTAAATTGCGCCAAAGAATTGAGCCGCACAAACTAGTAGCTTGTAGCGTGTTACAATTGCGTGTTTTCTACGCCACAAACAAAATACAGTTGAAATTAACCTTGCTTGTGAATTGGGCTCGGGGAAAAATGTATATTTTTTGGGGCGTGAAAAAGAGGTTTTATTTTTGTCAGCACCCACAAAACAACGTTTAAATTTAACCCCTGGAGTAAATTGCGCCAAAGAATTGACCGCACAAATAAAGCTTTGTAGCGTGTTACAATTGCGTTTTTTTCACGCCACCAACAAAGATACATTTTTGAAATTTAACCTTTGCTTTAAATTAGGCTACAGGAAAAATGTATAATTTTTGGGTGAAAAAGACGTTTATTTTTGTCACCCCAACCCCAAAACAACGTTTAAATTAACCCCGGATGTAAATTGCGCCAAAGAATTGGCCGCAAAACAGTAGCTTGTAGCGTTTTACAATTGCGTGTTTCTACCCCACACAACAAGAGATAATTTGTAATTCCCTTTTGCTTGTAATTAGCTACAGAAAAATGTTTTTTTTTTTTGGGGCGTTGAAAAAGACGGTTTTTTGGGTCAGCACACCCAAAAACAACGTTTTAATTAACCCTGGTTTTAAATTGCGCAATAGAATTGAGCACCCAAAAATTTTAAGGGGGGGTTTTTTTTAAAAAAATAAAAAAAACAACAGGAACGGGCTTAGATCCCACTTGGAATTGAATTTATATGCAGCTGCAGGGACGCACCTGGATTTCAGATCCAATACCCCAAAAAATTAAAATAGAACAAAGAGAACAGTCCTGAGACAAAAAAGACACCCCACAGAAACGCAAAAAAAAAACAATTTTTCAGTAAGAGCAATCACCCGGCAGCCCCCTTCCCCGATCATACATTGAAGGGTTGAGCCCCCACGGGGCGCCCGACTTATAGTGGGGTGACGTCACAGAATCCCCCGCTCGATTGGCTTCATCCTGCACATGCATCGGGCTACCCCTTCCTTCCTCCCAGAGTGTTTTGCCCCATGTAACCCATGTGCTCCAGCCTTTATCAATCAAAACACATTTCGTTCACCCGAAGTCCCCCAAAATTCGATTTCGTTCCAACCGGTTTTCCTAAATTCAAAACAATTTCCACTTCGTTAGAATCAATTCGCCCATCTCTAGCTGTAAGGCATAAACTGAAACAACTCCTTCTGGCTCACATACATAATGCTTAACATTAAAGTACATGCAGGCATTTGGTTACTGAGGCATTTATTGGACCAGAATTAAATGGTTAAAAAAGAACAGTAGTGGTTTAAAATCGAAATCGGTGGGCTAAAAAAATGAAGGGTGAAACAAAATCCTATTGGCAGGGCATAAAGTGGTAAAGGTCAATTTCTGTCAGACTAGGGCAGTAAATGTGTTAATAACTGTATCCTTGGTGGTCTAGGACAGTAAAGAAGTTAATACCAGTACTGTACAGCTGATGGTATAGGGAAGTGACTGGGTTGATTTCAGTCTCACTGGCGGTCCAGGACAATAAAATGGTTATTATAAAGGTCCCTGGTGGTCTAGAGCACTGGTAAATAAGGTATTGTAAAGGTCTCTTGTAGTCTATGGTATTAACAGTTAAGGAGTCATACCTTGCGTCCGGTTGCCATTGCCCCCCTGGCTGTTACTTCATGTTTCTACTCTTTACTAATCTAGAGATGAGTCTAGAGAGGATATTTAGAGTACTGTACTGCTATAACTAAACAGCTGAACAGGTTTCTCTAAGATCTGACAGAGTGATTCAAGAGTACTCTGCACCATTATTAAGGACAGACAGTTATGAAGGGTCCAATGGATCCATCTGACAAAGGAACCTAATTGCAAGTTAGACCACTGAGACTCCTACAGCTACACAACTGGCTGTCCTTATACTTTATACCACTACCTAGCACCATTGCTTCTGTCAACAGAACAATCATATATTTGTTTTAGGATTGTTTTGTGATCCCAGGCATTTGTTATGGCCTATCCTAGCCATATGATATAATTTTATGGAGATACATAGCACAGGCATTAATGGAAATATACATTTTGACAGTCTTTCATAGATGTGGTTGTTTACTAAAATGATCTCACAACATTTTCAGTATAAGTCATCAATTTAGGCTAGTGCACCTCAAAATGTGAGATGCTCTGTTGTTGGTGATGTGCAGTTGGGAGACACATTTTACAGAAGTGATCATTTAGGACTTTGACATTAAAAAACTTTTTTTGGGTTTGTGTACTGGGTTCTCTGATATATTGTGCTGTTATCAATACATTTAACTATTGTTGAATATTCTGCGGTTTCCTTAGATAGGGGGTGGGTGTACCACTTAATTTTTCTGTAAATCCCTATAAATCCTAATTACACACCTGAGTTTGAACCTTCTTATTCAATTAGAAACCATACAAAAATTTCACAACAATTTGTCAGTTGAGGGGAAAATCAGATATTAACTCACGTAACTTATACATATCCCACAAACTCCAAAATATACATCTATTTATTTAATATTATACTATCAGAAGTAAACTGAGTCAAATCTATCTATCTATCTATCTATCTATCTATCTATCTATCTATCTATCTATCTATCTTTCCATCCACAACAGTAATTGAAAGACATGGATCATGAGAAACACCCCTAACTGTGAATTCAATACATGGTATGAGCAATCAATCATGGTCTTACACACTTGCCTGGGATTTCAATCATAATGCTGTTTGAATGGTCATATATCTCAGATGTCATATTGTGGAGTTAAATCATAATGAGTTTCAGAAAAACATATCAGGCAAGAAGCATGTTAACCATGCCCCAGTTGAAGTGATGCATGTATCAGTAGACCTAATTTATTTATAAAGCAATAGCAGCATACCGTATATTATAATGATACCATGCAACAATAAACAATGGCGGTGGCATTAGTGTCAAATCGTCATAGTTTCCTTGTGAGGAAGAGCAGACATCTTCTTCTGCATGTCCATGATAAATCTACAGTATACCGATGACTAAGAATCTATGTGGGATGTTTGAATCAAAGCTTTTTCATTAAAATACCATTGAAGAGTGCCACGTCTAATTGCCACTGGCTGACTCATCGTTTAACACTTTAGGGTTTTGCTGCATGAAGCCTACAAGCCATAATTCCTCAGACAAGTGAGAGTGACAGCTCTTACTGAAGAGATTGGCTTTAGAGTAGTTGTTAACCCGACAAGTATTGCAATGGGTAGTTAAGCCAAATAGGATACAGGGGAATGAAGCAATGAGTCAACACCAAGATGACAATCCACATAATCACTAAATCTGGAGATGAAAGTTAGAATTTAAGATCAATGGTACACTCACTCAATAAGGTTAAACCAAACCAAATTCTAAAGCAGTAGAACAACTAGTACATGAAAAAAGAATATATTAATCTATTGTGCCACAGTGTATGGTGGCCACATATAAAGACGTTACTACATCATTGGCAAAAAGTATAAAAGGCAAAAAAGAGAAATAAAAATAGAGATATAATGCTGCCACAGGTGAGAAAGCAGAGGAACATGTTGAGGAGAGCATCCAGTTCCAAGTGCTGGCCACTATGGTTGTCTCAACTGGAGAACAAGTTCCAGATTAAAAAGTAGACATTTGACAAGGTCAAGAGGCATAAAAGAGTGATCATCTGTCTCCCACATTTGCATCTGATACACCAAACAAATTTTTTCATATTTTTAGGTTTTATTCTGAGTCAAAACATCAAAAAGATAACAAAAATGTGCCCTCACATAATCATAGGAAGGACCAGTTAATCTGAATAATAGCAACTAAAATAATGTAAGATGGTAGCAAAGTGGGAATTCATCAACCAGGGAAAATCAAACACCTTTAATCAAAACATTGTTTTTCAATTCTAGAACCTTTTTCCTGGATGCAGGATCCCCACTTTTCTACAACCTTCCAGTTTACAACTTGTCCTCTCAAGTTTTCTGTGCACCAGGACTGATTGTTTCAGAGATCACTACGTTCTTTTCATAACTGCGAGGTGAGATATATCAACCCATTTTTTGCTACCAATATAAAAGAGTGTCACACTTAACAGAGTCAGGTGGTTGATCCTTGTGTCACCACAAGTTTCAGCTCAGAACCACGGCAGGGAGCAGAGTCTTAGGAGTCTCCTGGTCTTCACCATTTAGCCCATTGTACAAGAGATTTGGACTTTACTTTGGGAAACTCCAAACTCACTACCTCTGATGTGTTCACTCCCAGTTATGGTTGGCGTGCAGGTGTGCTACTGGATGGATAGACAAAGATCATGTCAAAGGCTAAAGGTCAAAGCAAGCAGTGGACTAATAATGTTAGGGTTAGGAAAAAGCCAAATGTTAAACGGGAAAATTGTAACCAGGAATCGCTCTCTAAACATCTCTAAAGCAAACTAGCATACTAGCACAGGAGAAAACGGAAAGTGCACTTATAAGGCTTAGGTAAAAGGGCATTGGCAACTCATAACAAATAGCAATGGAAATTTCCATAGGGATTTGATTTGGAAGAAGTCATCCATGCAGGCCATACCTGATATAAGTTTTAAGATGTCCTCAACTTAGGTGCTTGATCTCCTTACCTCTGTTAAACCTATAGAAAGCAATAAAGCTCATCATGATTTATTTACATTTAATATCATATAAGATTTGTTCTCGCTGTACAGAAAAGATGTGCCTATGACTGTAGTAAAGTTCTACGAATATATTTTAAAAATTGAAAAATAAAGTTCCTCAACTCTGGGATTTTTCCATCCTTAAAAAATACAGTCTAAACCTCATAAAGTGTTTCCCACACAAGAATAAAGCATTCAGAATTTTGTATAAATCACACTTCTAGAGAACTTCCATCAACCAATATGGGACCTAGAAAGCACCAAGTAACGTTGCCATAATTTTCCTGTCCATAGCAACAACTGAGGACCTATTAGCACAGAGGAGACTTGCCTATGATTGGGCAGCTCGATCACATGACTCATCACACAGCCTTGTAATCAGGTGCGCCATGGGGATATGAATAGTAGAGGTACATATACGGTTTCATTTCAGCATATTGTTTTTTTTTTATGCCCAGTAAACCTTTCCCAAGCATACATTCTATATATAGTAATACATTCACCATTGCCTTAAAATGTGAAATGCTCTGCCTTTGTTGTAAAGAATTGCCATCTTTTATAGGCAGCACAGCTTAATTAAAGAACATTATATATTTTTTGTTTTTTTCTTCTTTGCGATCTTACTCTTAAATCCTTACAGCAATTCTTCAGACTGAGCAGGTAAAACATTTTACATATCTTTGCTGTGGATTATTTTAACATCCAGGAACACATTGCCACAGGTTTCCAAACTGCAAGATACCTTCTGTAAACATTGTGCTTAAATAAGGCTTTTGACGGCATTCCCAGGGCTAAATGCTGTGCCCTGTGTGTACATGTAATTTGCTTTTAATTATGCCTTTTCTGTTTTGGATTCTCTCCATTTGCAAAGTACCATCTGGCTGAACTGCCCCGATGCCCCAGGAGACACTTTCTTCTGATCCGTATTTAAACTGTGGGCTGTTGTGAACAATTGAGAGTTACCTGTGTTTAAGAACATTAAAACAGTGAATACTGGCAGGGATGACTGCCCGCAGTGGCTTAAGGCAACCTTGCTTGGAAGGTCTAAATGAAAAATGATTAAACCTTTGGCTGCAATAGAAGGCAGACATTCTGCAAGGTCGTGTGAGCTATCAAGCACATCATTTATCCAAATGGTTATTAAGTGATGGTGATAGGATATACATTTTTTGGATTCTTGTTTTAAAAAATTCTAGTACAGATATCTAGCAACTAATAGAGATTTACACTTGGTATTATGAACTATTATTATATTCCTATAAAATGCTCATCTTTGTTAGTCATTGAAGTTAAGCAGATAGTGGATGTCCTGCTTCTGAAACCTCCTGTGATCAGTGTTAATGTTTGCAAGAACCCATCAACAAGCCTTTAATATCTCTCCAGTGTCTTCATAGAAGAAATGGAGTATTACACTGTTTGCACTAAAATCAATGAGCTGTCCATGTAAAGCACCAGGAGTGAACATGTCAGAGGTAGCTGTAACATACAGTAAGTGTTCCTGCCTCTTTAAGAGGAGAACACAGGAAAACCCGGGAAGTGGGATTGCTGGCTAGAGGGTAGGGCTGTTGTGTTTTATGGCAGAATGTGGAGAGAGCAATAAAAGGCAAAGGAATCTGCTGGATTTCAATCCCTGACTTCTCATACTTCATGAAGACCTTACAACGGGCGACGAGGAATGCGATGAGATTTTTCTGCTGCGGTGAGTACAAACTAAAACCCCATCGGGGCAAAAGGGGGGGACACCAAGGATTGTGTTTTACAGACCCACATATGGGGGACTGAAACCCAAAAACCCCTGCACATTTCATCTCCTATCCCTGCATTACTGAATACGGGCTGGGATGGCAACTACATGCAAAATTTTTTCCCAAAGTTTGATACAACTGACGGGTCAAAACCCTGGCCAAAACGGAAAAAAGGGATGCACGGGTTTTGAGAATTTTCCCGGAAAGGGCAACGACAAAAAGAGGGACAAAAGAAAACGAGCTCTTTTGGGGGGGCCAAGGGGGGGCGGGCACAGAGGTGTATGATATTTACACACCCAAAACCGGGGGGGGGGGCAACAGTTTAATGACCTTTTAGCCCGCCCAAACCCCCTAACAGTTTAAACTTAAAAACCCAAAGGGCAAAAAAATCAGATATGAAGTTTACAATTTTCGGGAAATTGCAAACAGCTTCCAGAAGAACCCCCAGGGACACAAATGTCCACACGCTTGGGGAACGGGCCCGGGGTTTGTGAAATTTAAACTGAGTTGAAAAAAAATTTAAAAAACTCAAACATTTTTGTCTGCACATCATCCACAAATAAGACCAAACCCTTTGAAAGCATTTTACTCTCTGCACCCCCTTCCGAATGGCCCGTCCCCATAAAAAAGCAGATCATGGGCCACTGTGAGGGAAAAAGGGGAAATACATCCAGGTGCAAAACCCCTCCAACATAAAGTTACCCCAGACCCCTAAAAAACCCAAAAACCCGAAAAAATGTTACCGGTGTGGGAAAGATTTTCCTCATCAAAAAAAATGCCCAAAGGTTAGGACAAACCTGCAGAAAAAATGCGGCAAAGAGAACAATTTTGCAGCAGTGGGGGCAATCACACTTAACCAAACGTCTTTACAGTCCGGGGCAAAACAACCCAAGTAAAAGTCATAAAATAGACTGCAAGGAGACATCTGCCACAAGTGGGGGACTAGTTAATTACTTCAAACACCCAAAATCCCTAGGGCCCCCCCCCCAAGCGTTACAATCACTGTTCTTAAAACTGATATTTTTTTCACCCATTGATACGGGGGGAAATAAAGGAAAAATAAATAGACACCGATACATATGAAAATTGCAGATACAGCCTGCCCTTGGAAACTTTCAGACCAAAATCTTCCCATATGGATCTCAAAACCCCAAAACCAACCTTTTGGGAAAATTTTAAAAAGCAGAAATCACAAAAAGGGCAAGAAAACAGAAAACAATTTTTTTTAACATTTTAAAGGGCTCGGGAGGCTGCCTTCTCAGCTACCAACTGCCTTGAATCGGGTTTCTCTTTCGGGGGTTCATTCATACAATAACTGATCCAGCTGACGGGGGATGTACAAACTATGATCATAAATTTTTTTCCTCTTTGTTCAGTGGATTTGGAAAAATTAAAGGGACTTTCAAGCAAAACCTTCATGTAAAAGAAAAATTTTTTCGTCCAAACCCGCACAATCCCCCCGGCCCTTTTTTCCATTTCAATCTGAGAAAGAAGGGGGAAAAAAAGAACTTCAATTTTTAGAAGATGAAAAAATTTTTATTGAGACTTTTACAGGCCCCACCCAGGGGTTTCCCCTTCCCAATTGTTGTTGTTCCCCAAAACCCAAAAATCCCGACCAGTTGGGGGAAAAAAAAAAACTTTGTGTGGACTTTGGCGCCTGCCAAATACGGCCCATTCAGAGAAAAAGGGACACATCTCTCCCACAATACACGATTTTAAATTCAACAATTTAATGGAGCAACTATCTTTTCAAAGCGGCCCTTTAACAAAGGTTACCATCAGCTAAAAACTGATCCAAAGTCCAAACCCCTAACAACATTTTTCAAACAAAATTTAGGGCCCGGCGGGGGGGCGGCAAACTTTTGACATTTGGTGTTTGTTCCCGCAGAAATCTTTCGGGATGCTTAAAAAAATTGATCCAACATTTTCCCCAAATTTTTTAAAATTACAGTGATAAATTTTTCTAGTTTGGAAAAAACCCAAGCTAAAACACAAAATGCATTACATAAAGGTTTTTCAATGCTTAGAAACTCAGGGACCACCTAAACAAAGAGAAGTGTAAATTTTAAAACAAAACGCCCTTGGATTTTTTATGGTAAACTTTTTTTTCCAGCGGGGGGAGTAAAACCTATCCCAAAAAAGGGTACGGGCCCGATAAAAATCCCCCTTCCCCTTCCCTCAGAATGCCCAGTGAATTTTCGCTCTTTTTTGGGAATCCCCCAGTTACTGCCCCGAATATTTTCCAAAATTTTTTTTCCCCATTGGGCCCCCCCAAACTGAGGGATCCACGAAACATGGCTGTGAATTAAAGTGGTCCACAAGGCCAAACCTTTTGTGCATTTAAAAAGGGAAACGGGTCCCTCCACAACTAACCTTGGCTTACTTTATCCCACGTTACGCACAATTTTGATTTTTAAATGCAATTCTGGGGGGGCCCGGGGGGCTATTCAAACCCAAAATACTTACCCAAAAAACCCAAACCCCCTTTCCACATTGAATTTTCCCACAAGCAAAAAACGAAAAACGAAAAACATACCCCCCGGGGGCCTGAAAAGGAGAGCCTAGCTGTTGTCTGGGGGGGGGGAAACCCATTTTCATCTCTTTCTCTATGGACTCCATTTAACCCTAGTTACAGATCATCAAAACACTCCTTTATCATTTTTTGGGAAACCCCCAAACTAAGATGCCAGCTAGGGGTTTAACGGTGGGTCTGCGACTTCAAGATTACAATTTTCACAATCGTTTTATAGGGCCCGGGAAAAACGTAAACCCAGCTGACTACAACCAACCCTCCCGCAGAAGAAGACCAAATTCAGCATAGGCAACTGAACAAATAACAAACAACTTTGTTTGCAAATTCAGCAGTACCCCAAAAGGGCCCCTTTTAGCTATCAATTTGTGACGGGGAAATGCAAAAGACAAAACGCTTTTTGCTTTTAAAACAAAATTAACCAAAATGGAAAATGGGAAAGAAACCCGAGAGGGAAAATTTCCAGATATGGACCTTTAACAAATTTAAAAAAACTGCAATCCAAATTTTCAAGTGCAAAATAACTATCAGTCACTGAGGGGGTCACCTAATTCTCAGAGGAAAACCCAAAATGGTGGTTTCCAAAGGCCTTTGGGGTTTCGAAAGTAAAAACAGAATTTCTTTATTTAAAGGGCATTTGGGAAAATTTTGGGGACCAAAAAACTTTTCAGAGAAAAAGTTTGGTTCCCAAAAATGGGTTTTTTTAGTAGAACACATAATAAAAAAACTGCAATACTTTCCAGCTTGTACTCCTGGGAGCAAACCCTGAAACCCCCCCGGGTGTCTCCCCCTACCAAAACGTCTGGGAGGAAGTAGCGGGTTTAAAAACTATGGGCCACTACCTAATTTGGGCCAAAACAAACCTTTTGTGGCAATTTTATGAATATTCCAATCCTAAAAATTGCATTTATTATCGTCAACTCACAACCAGTGCATAACCCAAATTTTGGGCCCCTTTTTTTTTTTCCCCATATGGTATTCCAAAAAAAGAAAAAACCAGGGGCAATTGGGGGGGGGGGGCCCCAAATTAAAAGGACCCTAACATTCGGAAAAATTTTTTTGAATACCTTGGGTTCACTCCCCAGAAAGATAACACCTTGCTGCCACAAGCAAATGGGAAAGGTGGAAAGTTTTAATTTCGCACCTTAGGGGAAGTCCCAAAGGGAGGGTACTCTGGAGCATATCCCACTGAAGCAGGGCCCTGAACAAAATTCCCACGCAACCCACAGAAGTTTCGCCGCACCCCCAAAAAACTAATTTGCTCCCGCTCATCTGGGTTCCCCCGAACTCCCCCGCAAATCCGCAATTTTTAAAGTGGCTACTCCCGCACCCGCCCGCAAAAGGGCAACCATTGACCCAAAAGACTTGCACAACAACGCAAAATGGAAAAAAGAAAAGCGGGCAAGAAAAAAGAAAGGGCTTGACCATCTGCCCATCGTACGGGTGAAACTGGGTTTTTTTTTCGGGGGGGGCGGGGGGGAAAGGGGGGCCAAAACCAATAAGACATTCCCAGCAAATGATCCAGCAGGGGTTTTCATTAAACCAGCCAAGAAAAGGAAAACATGGTCACAAACTTTAGGCGGGGCGGAAAACCCCCCAAACACCAGGAAGCCTCACATTTCAAAAAAAATACCAGACAATAAATTTGATGAACCTCTCAGACTGACGGAGCTTTTGTTGAAGGGGGAAAATCTCAACCAGAAGTAGCCACCCCCTTAAGGGGGGGGGGAGTGGGTCCTTGGGCCCTTCTAGAAAATATCCTGCCCGAGAAAGAAAGCCCCGGGCTTAGAAAATTGGGGGAGGTTTAACCAGGATCCTGGGGGAAATTTTTCAAAATATTTCATATTGAAACTTTACTTTTTTATTTCATGTTTTTTCCCGGGGTTTTTGTTGTTTTTTGTTGTTGGGTTTTTGTTGTATTTTAAACCAAAAACTGTAAAAAATGTCAAAAAGGGGGGTTTTATATGTATGTAAAAAAAAACAAAAAAAAAAAAAAAAAAAAAAAAACAGGGGGGTGATTGGACATACATAAGGTTCCTGCCCTTTTAAGGGGGGGAGAACACAGGAACCCGGAAAGGTATTGCCCCGCTAGAGGCAAAAACTGTTGTGTTGTAAGGGGAATGTGGAGAGAGCAAAAAAAAGGGAGATGCTGGGTGGGTTTCATCCCTGACTTCCCATACTTTTATGAAGACCCTTAAAAGTAGGGACCTTTTGGGAAATTTCCCCGTGTAAAATCCCTTTTCCCTTTTTACCAAAGGGGTTAAAGGGGGAAACCAAGGGACCTTTAGGGCTCGCTCCCTGCCGGGTTGCTTACTGAAAAAATCCAAAGATAGACACAGAGGATCCACCCCTTTACTCGTTTTAAATGTGGGCACTAATTTTTTAAATTTGGGAGCAAAAAATTTTGGGGTTCATACATCTCACATGCCAAGTTCTCCCGAACCAGAGACACTCTTTTAAAAGCTTCCCCTCTTTGTGGCAAAAAAAAGGGTACTTCTTAGCGGTATCCCACACTATTAAAATTATATTACCTTTTAGAATACTTAAAATTGTGGTTTTCAAGCAAGACATTACCTTTACCTGCATTATATTTTTACCTACTGATAAAATACTGTATGAATAATTGCCTCGCTAACTTTAGAAGGCATTAAGTACTGTTGTGCTTACTTGGATCAACAGTTAACATCAAAAGATTTCGCAGTCAGGATGTGACACAGATTCGAACAAAAGATCTTCAAATATATGAAGTGGTGAAGGAATTTTTTTCTATAAAAGTTGGAGAGTACAGAAGAATGAAATGCTTGATGTCTTTGAATTTTGGTGATGGTGGAAACGTTTTAGAATTTTATGGATGTAATGTGAAATAACACAAACAAGTAGATCCATGAATAAATCAGGTCTTGCCTTCTACTTAGGAGCAAAGCCATGGAGGGCAAACATGTAGACCCATGAATAAACAGTTGCATCAAAACCCCTTTGTCATAGATGTGATACCAGTATTTTAAATAGAACATTGTGGGTGGAAAACCCTGGTACAGACTTTGCATTGTAGTCTAAGAGTTTTAAATCAAGCATGTTTCTATATGGAATACACATGAGTATACTGAAACTACAGTATAGTATGCTGAAAATGTAAAGGAAATCTCATTGCTTTGGAAGAATTGAAGTGAGCCGGCCAACCAACAACCAGATGGTGAACAGATTATGAGCACTGACCCAAGCAGAAGACAGAACAGTCTGGAGAAGTACACTTAAAAGGTACTGTAAGAGATTAGGGGCTGCTTTTTCTCTAGTAATGGCACCTTTCCTGTCCATGGGTTAAATCTGTGGAAAGTGTGAATACAGTCAGCAGAGCTTCATTTAATTAATGTAAATGTATATACTGTATAGACACACAGTGTGGATAAAAAAAAGCATATGTCCATCAAGTTCTACCATATAAAGTGTAAATAAAATCTAGTTAAATATAGATAAGCAGCAACATGTATTAAAGTTTCATGTGTGCACCTGCTGCCGTGTATGTGCTGCTTACCAATGAAGCACATGTGTATCTCTGCCTGCTGAGGACAATCATTAGCTGCTCAATAATCTAGCTTTTCTGCATTAACAGTAATTGCTGGTGATGGCAGAAATTCTGGTGAGCGTAAAGTAAGCACAGACATCAGTCTTCATTTTTGTGACAGCTCATGTTGGCTGAGGTACAACACCTGTTCTGCATGTGTGACTGAGGGATCAGGCGCCCACCTAGATTATAAAAACAGCTGTACCTCAGAAGTTTATTAACCTTCGTAAGTCTCTGAAATATATTTTCTCATTTTCTCTGCAGGCATGATGTATCTCAAGCACATCAATGACTTTATATGAATCCAGAAAACCTTAGGCTGTAGAACTCTGTATGTGCATAATTTCCCTTTCACTGTGCATTCTGGAGACCTCTCTTTGTAATTTTTTTTTAAGCTATGATCAATGTATGAGGCAAGAATACCCAAAAGAAAGAGGGATTTCAAGGTTAAGGGCTCTCTGAAGCACTGATTTTACCAACCATATATTTTGGGTGCCATGTAGGTGTCAACTAACTGAAGTAGTGGATACTAGTGTAGAGAAAATGAGATGTAATCCAGCTCACCACATGTACCTTCTGTTACAAGATGCAATGACTTGGTTATGGATCTTGCTATGTTAAAATAAGTAGTTACAAAGAAGTGTGAAGATGTACAATATGTCATTTATTAAAATCTTGAAGCTTTATTTCATCTGAGTTAAGAACCAAACATAGTGAGAGACACACAGATAGCGGCTAATGCAACCATTGCAACACGTTCCATTAAAGGCCTTTCCAATACATACACGACACAAGACAAGGACAGGAGATGTCTAAACAAAAGGTTGTTATTAAAGGGATTTTCTCACTACAAAGATTTGCTTTCAACATAAAGGGAAAGCTAAATATAGACTTTTTCTAAATACATTGGTCAATAGATTTTACTTTAGTCATGAGATAAGAGACATATTATGTGCTCTGAGTGCACACAGGTTTTTTATGGTTCCCTGATTATAACTTTATTATCTGTTTAGTTGAGAGAGCAGAGTGATGTCAACTCATGGACAAGCAGCTCAGTCCCTCACTTGTTAAAGAAAAAATAATTATCTCTAACACGATTAGCTGCTGTTTAAGATAAAGCCATTGTATTCAGTCATTATAGCACAGGTACCTTGTGTTTACTGAAGATAAACATCTCCTGCACTTGTCAGCATAAAGGCTCAGCTAGCTGAATATGCCAATCACTACTATAGAGCCACCCACAGCCTGATGAGAAATAGTGGAAATCTGGTTGGGAGTCAGTGAAATAGCCTAGTTAGAAAACCTCTTTAACTGTATGTGCAAGGAGGGTTCTGCTGTCTCACTTGTCCCAACAACCAACACTTAGGTCCCTCTTGCGCAATTTACCAGATTAACATGGAAGAATGGTATTTTTATTCTTATTATGACAGAAAGCAAGTATGTTTAGAAGGATAAAAAAGGAAGGTATAGCTAGATTATCAGAGAAGCTGGTGACTAGCCAAAGATGGGCAGCTGCTTAGATGTAGGAGGATGAGCTGTTATGGAAGACCAAAATAAAATCTCTTATTTTATGCTTTTATGCTTATGCTCCTAAACCCAGCTTGACAGTCTACAAAGCCATTGCCATCATTAAAAAGCTATAGTTTACACATAGTACCATACTATAGTACTGTATGTACTACATATACGATGTATCTTGACACTTGCGTATTGTAAGCCTGCAGCAAGCAAAGTTCCAGAAGAAGTATATATTTCACTCTGTTTGTTAAGACAGGTAAGATAAAGAATCCATAAAAGCTGGGTTTTCTTGGTGGACTTAGGCTAGGTTCATATCTGTGTCAGAGTTTCCACTTAGGACATGTCCCCACAGCGCGGGTTTTCGGACGGTTTTTCGGCCGGTTTTTCAGCCGGTTTGCAGTCTTTTCTGACCGCCTGAAAAACCGTCCGAAAATGAGCACAATGGTGCTTTTTTGGAAAACCCGTGCAGCAGTCCCCACTGCATGGGTTTTCCATCGGCAGTTTCTCCGTCCGCGGTCCGGCCGCAAAACATTCTACAAGCACAATCTTCCATCCGGTTTCCAGATGGAATCTATGCATCTCAATGTGAAGGTGGAGGGCTTTTCTCCGTTCATCGTGGGGAACCGGTATTTGTCCTGTGCAGTGGGAACGCACCTTAGAGTCTCCATCACAGTTTCATCAAAATGACAGAAAACATAGTACAGTATGCAGCACTATTTTTTTTCATTAAAATGACAAATACCATGGCAGACCCTATTTTGGTCAATAGGGTCATGTATTGTATCCAGCGCTGCCTCTGTGACAGAGGGTCCGAACAAAACCTCCAATGCAGATATGAACAAGGCCTTTGTTAAATAAAGCATGAGGTGTGTTGCTATGGGCCAGGATTTGCATGAAGTAGTTGAATGGTTGGTAGTGGGCCCACTATTAACTTTTCCTCCTGTTCTGGTTGTCCAGTTGGCCAAATTTGAGCCCAGGTAAAGCTGTTGGGGATTTTTAGTATACTATTTAGAGTCATCAGTTAGTGCAGAGTAAATTTAGAACATGCACCAGATTTAATCATGGCGGCCAATACAGTTTAATAAATTTGGCCCCTTTTTAGCCTTGTCTAGCTTTCTTAACACCTATAAGTTAGTGTACATTCATACCAGAATTTTGGTGTATTTTTGCCACTGTGTTGCATCATGGTTACACCCCCTTTCTATGAAACCTCACCCACTTTCAGTGGGACCATATCCCCATGTCCGAGAGGTCTCAAAAAGTGTCTAATGGCTATGATAAATTTTGTCGCACATCGCAGCAAAAAATGGATGTTTTTCATCTTCGCATTTTTTATACAAAATTATTGTATTTTTTTTTTAGCTAATCCTTCCCTCAAATTTTTAAACCCCAAACTGTAGGGGGATTTGGGCCCCTTGCCAACTTCCCAACTCAAGATCCCCATAGGATTTAACATTGGAGATGATAAGGGCTACAATATTCTCCAAGATAATGAAATAAATAAAAAATAAAACACCAGTTATTATAATAGAAAATGTTCCAAAATAAAAAGTAAGTGACGGTGAATGCTCTCACAGCCTACTCCATACTAAACAGTACATGTTTTGTACTATGTTTACCAAGATATGGGAGTTACTTAGTTTAAGAGGGTTTTATCTCTCTCTACATAAAATTGTATTGAAAGAAATGGGACATGAGGAAATGGATTCTGTGTAATCAGAGTGAACAGAGGCATCCACTTTATATTGCATTTGAAGCCACTTCAATTCTGCGAGATGGAAGAGATGTTTGCAGCAAATGAGATACAATGCTCCTGGTGGGAGCGCTTTCATGTAACAGAGATCAAAAGGGTTTTGCCTTATATCTTCCCATGGACAAGAGAGTACCACACACAGACAAACTGGTATCAAATGAAGCCGGAGACTGAGTGTTCCACAGTTACTCATATTCATTACAGAGACGGTAAATTGGGTGCCTCTCGGTTCATTTCTGCCAACTCAAAAATAATACATTATCTAGTTGTATAACTGTGTAAGACTAGTACGACCCACATTAAACATGATACACAACTTACGCATCAAAGGTCTCATCTACCTAAAGTGTATAAAAGTTGTTCCATTTGTCGTTATATAATCAGCACAAATTCTTCAATAAGGTATTATTAACGTGGTTGTCTATTGTGAAGAAATTTTTTTTAGAAGGGTTCCTCAACAATAAACTGAAACCCCAGGAACCAGCAGAAATAAGTGTGGAACCCCGCATCAATTTTTTTTTTTCAAGGGGACCACAGGAAAAAAAGAAGCAAAAAACAGCCATAAAATCAATGGGCTGTCCATTCAACAAATTGGTTAGGTTCTCCAGGTAGAATCCTTTGTGGGCCCTTCAGAATCTGGGGTCATGTGAGGGGGCAAAATAAATTAAAAATTTCCCTTTAAAATACATAACAAAGGGTTTTCTAACCAATATATTGTTAAATCGATGGATATAAAAGTACAGGTCCAAAATGACTTAGGGCCCCAAATAAAATTCCTTTAAAATGTTTGGAAATGGTAATTCAGTCATCAGTGATTCCAAGAATCGTGCATTCATCCCGCCTAAAATTTTTCCTTTAAATTTTCCATTTGGTGTTCTCTACCTACCAAGGTACCAGAGAACGTCCCAGTGGGTCAGAGCCACAGAGGACTACAATTTTTTAAAAATTTTCCTAAAAGATTGATTATGCCAGGGGCGAAAGCCCGAAAAATTAAATTCCTATTATTTAAAAAACCCCACGTACCCCCATAATTAAATACAATTCATATTGTGACCTTGTAATAAATAATAAATATTCACATTCAGTAATTTACTTCACTTTCAGAGGTTAAAGACGTTCCACCCCCCCAAAAACAAGGATATTGGCCAAGCAGGTTATACAACAAACCCACCATTTTGGGGTTTTCCTTAATCTAATGAGGGATTAAGGTTATCACCGAAACGCGTCAGCATTTGTTCTTTAACATGTTTTTTTTTAAATATTTTTAAAATTTAATTATAAAAACAAGAATTTTATTGAAACCCTTTCCCCCTGGAAAAACACTTTTAAAGGGAATTTTTAAAAAAGTTTACATCCCTTTGCCCCCCTTGATTTAATATAAAAAAAATATGCCAAAAAAAAAATTTTAAACACACTGGCCCTCTTTTATAAAAAAACCACCGTACCCCTTATGATTAATTATAACATATAGTGTCACACTGAAATTTTATTTTTATAAAACACAGTGCCCTATATAATATAAAATAATACACACTATACCCCCTATGATTACGTATAACATAATTATGTTATACAACATTTCCCCTAAACACCTTATGATTAAATATAAAACATAGTGTGCCCCCTTTAATAAATGATGTTACATATTGTGCCCCTATAATTAATAATAAAGCATATTGCGCTTCTTATAAAGTAAACAAAGTGTACATTATAAGTACAATTTAGGGGCACTCACAGTGCCCCTAAATTATAACTAAGCACTGTGCCCTGAATAATTGATTATAGCACACATCAAGCTCCTATACTGAAACATAATATGACTCTGCCCCTTTAACTAATAATAATTAACTTTCCCCCATGTAATTATAGTATGTACTGTGCCCCTATAATTAATAAAAAATACTGTGCCCCACATCATTATTGTATTTTACATTGCATCCCATTTATTAATAATACAACACAATGTCCCCTATAATTATTATAGACTTTGTGCTTTATAATAATTGTTTTACATTGTACCCCTTTAATTTAATAACTAAGCACTGCGTGCCCCCTAAGAATATTAACAAACATTGTGCCTCTTAAAATGAATTATAACTAGAGATGGGCGAATTTCCCGAAATTCGGTTCGTTCACTTCGACAAATATCTCGGCAAAAAATAACTTCGTTCTGAATCACTTCGGGACGAATCACGTTAAAAAACAACTATTTCCAGGCTGCACAGAGCCTGCAGGGTGCTGTAGAACGTTGTGCCATGGTTAAATATGCAGAGGGAGCCTGGTTTGGTCTTCATGCAATGTTGTGTTTTAGTAGGCCACGCAGATGACTGCAGCCGCTCTTAGAAACGCTTCACTCTAAAATTTCCTGGGCACTTAAGAGGGCAAAACTGACCAAAAAACTAAAAGGGGGAATGTAGCCTGATAAAGTCATGCAGCGACAGCTGGAAAAAAACAAACTGAGGGCTCAGGTGGCAACATCAGTGACAGAGGTGTGGAGGTGACGGCGGCAGCCACAGCAGCATGAGGTCAGAGAGTGGCACGATCACATTCTGGAGGTGACAAAAACAGGAATAGGCCACAGAGTGGGACAATGACACAGTGTGGAGTTGACGGCATCAACAGCAACAGCAGCATGAGGTCAGACAGTGGCACAATGACATCTAGAGGTGGAAAAAACAGGAGTAGGCCACAGAGTGGCACAATGACACAGTGTGGAGGTCACGGCAGCAGCCACAGCAGCAGCATGAGGTCAGCAGTGGCACAATGACATTCTGGAGGTGGCAAAAACAGAATAGGCCACAGAGTGGACAATGGACACAGTGTGGAGGTCACGGCAGCAGCCACAGCAGCAGCAAGGGTCAGACAGTGGCACAATGACATTCTGGAGGTGGCAAAAACAGGAGTAGGCCACAGAGGGGGACAATGACACAGTTGTAGGTCACGGCAGCAGCCACAGCAGCAGCATGAGGTCAGACAGTGGCACAATGACATTCTGGGGGTGGCAAAAGCTGGAGTAGGCCACAGAGTGGCACAATGACAAAGAGTGGAGGTGACGGCGGCAGCAGCATGAGGTCAGACAGTGGCACAATGACAGAGTGCGGAGGTGGGTGGCAATACCAATCCCTGGTAAAGATGGTTGGTGGCAGATGGAGAAACTGTCACAGATGTGTGGTATCAGGCGGGTGGCGGCATCAATTATTTGGCTGAGGCAGGTATTTTTGAACCCAGACTCATTTCTCACAGTTTGGGTGAGGCGTTATGGCTGATGTAGTCTGACGCCTAAGGCATTGGAAATCCTGGCCGATCCACGCCTGATTCATCTTGACAGGTCAGTCATTCCACATTTCCCATGGACAAGCGGGTTCTCCTTGGGGTAACGATGGCCCCCCCCGGGCACTGAACACCCCTCTGAGCCACAACTACGGTCGGGCGGACAGCTTCTCCACTGCAAACTCGGCAAGTTTGCGGCCACACACCCATTTGGCTGCTCAGTAGCCCAGCGGTCTTCTAACTGGGGTGGCAGAGGCTGTCCAAGTAGGCCACCACCTGTTGGTCCAGGGTCTGCTCCAGGTCCTGCTGCTGCTGCTGCTGGCGACTGCCCTCCTCACTAGGCGGGTGAAGGAAGCTGCTCATCAGTGATTTCCAGATTTAGTTGCTGCTGATGGAGCTGGTACTGCTCCTACTCCCCCCCCACCTTCCCCCAGCAGCCGCGGCGAAGTACGTGAGCGCTGAAGAACCCCCCGGTCAACCTGTCACAGGAGGACGATGCCCCCACATAGGCAGCAGCCAACTGACTACGGAGGATTTCCTAAAAGTATTGAGTTGTCCTCCCTCTCAATAGCTGGAAAAAAGGCTCCCATTTTGGACTGGAAGCGAGGTCCAATAGGTTTGGGGAGCCAGAAGTCATCCCTTTGCCGGATGCTGACTTTTCGGCTGTCACTAGCCAGGCAAATCAGCATGCTGCCGGCCATCTGCACAAGTGACTCCGAGGGGCTCCCTGCCTCCATCTCCACTGTATACTGCCACGGTGCTTGCGGGTCATCTGCCTCGTCTTCCTCATCTCCATCTACCTCCTCCAGCTGCTCCTGCTCCTCCTCTCTTGTCACCTGGGTAGAAAATCCACTCATTTCACCCGACAAGCTTCTGCTCCAATGTCCTCCTCCCTCCCTCCATTTCAGTCCCCACCAGACTCATGTTTGGCCGCGAGATGAATCGCCACGTCTCCAGTCCCCTGCCCGACAGATTTTTCAGCATCTGTTCCAGGACATGAAGCAGTGGAATGACGTTATTCATCCCGTATCCTGGCGACTGACAAATAATGTGGCCTCCTCGAATTTTCTCAACAAACGGCATGTGTAACGCATGAGCTGCCACTGGCTGATATCAAAGTTACAAAGGGGAGTACTCCTGTCCGCCTGCATCATCAAAAAATCGTTAATGCCCTTTCTCTGTTCATACAGTCGGTCCAACATGTGCAGGCTGGAATTCCAACGGGTGGAAACATCGCATATCAAGTGTGTGGGGAGGCCGTTCTGCCGCGCAACTCGAGGAGGGGGTTCCTGGCTTTGTAGGAATGGGTGAAGTGCATGCACAGTTTCCTGGCCATTTTCAGAATCTTATGAAGATTGGTGGAAGACTTTTAGGAACCTTTTCACAACCAGATTAAACATTTCGCCATGCAGGCGCATGGACTATCCCTCCTCGGTGCAGTGCGGACACCATGTTACTCCCATTTCCGTCACCATGGTTCCGATTTGCAGTTGGCGCGGAGAAAGCCCACCATCGATTTCTTGCTGCATGACGCAGGGCAGTTCCTCCCCTGTGTGACTAATTCGCCGAGGCAAGCCAGGGGTTTTAAACTGCATGACACCGCTGTGCCCCACACATGTGGTATGATGGAGCAGCAATTGTGGAGGCTGAGATGGTGGTGGTGGTGGAGGAGGAGGGGGCGGACATTGGCGCAGGAGCCGCAGTTTGACAACGTGGAGGAGAAAGCGGCGTCTCCTGTCCAAGTTTGTTGGTGTGCCTGGGCCGGAAGCACATTCACCCAGTGGGCCATAAAGGACAAAGTACTGGCCCTGACCGTAGTTACAGTTTCCAACGTCCGCGCTGCCGTCACCTTGGAACAAACCGATAAGCTCAAGGACTGGCCCACCTTCTGTTCTACATATTTATGAAGTGCTGGTCCCCCTTTTTGGAAAAGAAATTACGGCTTGGAAAGCTCCATCTCGGCTTGGCACAAGCCATTAGTTCTCTGAACGGTGCAGAGTCCACC
Organism: Phyllomedusa bahiana; assembly: GCA_025379985.1. Taxonomy (NCBI): domain Eukaryota; kingdom Metazoa; phylum Chordata; class Amphibia; order Anura; family Hylidae; genus Phyllomedusa; species Phyllomedusa bahiana. Next base: position 47,629 of record JAODAL010027265.1, read on the forward strand.
ATTTGGAAAGGGAGGGACTGCAGCACCAACAACTTGGACAGGATACGGTCAGCTTCTGCACCTTAGGATGGTTGGATGCATTTTGTTGTCTATTTGCATTCACCTCGCTGATCGAATGCTTGAGCCATGAGTAGCGAGGAGCAGGAGCATCTGGACCGGGAGATGATGTCAAAGAGAAACAGCTCCCTTCTGCAGAGGTGGTGGAGCCTTGACTGGACTTTCTTTGACCTGCGAAGCGGGTTTTTTACCCCGTGGCCGCTTTGCTCCCGACCTCACACTGCTGCTATCCTGCTGAATCACGGCCACTCGACCCACTTGCTGGCTGCGCCGCTGCCTGACGCGCAAGCTGACGCCCTCTCTCCTGACGATGATGAAACCCCTTGCCTCACCCGGCTTTCCCCAAATGCGGTCGGCTACATCACATCTATTTGTGTTTCATCGTCACTGCTGTCCTCATCACCGGTCTTGGGATGCAGAGGCTGACCCCTCACAACATACCTCCCATGCCACTCTCAACATTTATAAATTTGCCGCCTACTGCAAGAAGCAGGGGATATGGCCCCATTTCTTCACTGCCAAGTAGCTGCTGACTGCCCTCCTCAAATTGTTCATCCTCGCTATATAGTGGCGCTGACCCAGACCATATAGTAGATCTTGGCTGAGGGAACCGGGTGGGACAGAGGCGGGTTGAGGACAGGTGAGGGCCGCTGACCCACTCCTGGGCCATGCCAACTAAGGGTTGTGTCTGACGTTCCCACCGACTCTTGGCTGGGGTTGTCAGATGTCATCTGGGAGGAAGTGGATGACCTAGTGATAATTTTTGCTTTAATTGTTACAGTTATAGGGGAAATATAGCCTCCAGTACTGATTGCAGAAAAGATTTGGGTCTGTTCCGAAACATCCTTGCTGAATTTTATGTGAACCAGCTGGATGTTTTAAAATGTCTGACACTGCTCAAATGATTAAAAAAAAAATTAAAAATCATCCTTTGTCGTTTTTAATAATTTTCATATATTTTAGCCCTTATGCAATCACAGATGTTGGTTGTTTTATAATTACCATCATACAATTGTTTTATTCTTTTATTTAGTATTTGACCCCTGTAAATCCATTGAAGATAGTTGTGTAATTCTTTCTTTATAGTACATGGCTCCATATATTCATTGATGTTAGCTATTTTGACAGCGGCAGTTGTGGCCTCACCGAGTGACCCCTGCTGCGACGTCCCCTTGCTGTGCTGCGATCTGGGCCTGGAATGTTTGTGCCTCTGCCACTCGCAGGGGAAGAGCCTGCCACCTCTCTGTCTGACATACTGTTTTTTCTAAAATGTACAGAACTGTTTGATGAAGATATCTGTATATGATAAAACACACCCTGTATTTTACTCCAAATGAACCCACTAAGAAGCTTGGGTAACCCTTGGATATAAATTACGTCCCACAAAGGGCAGGAAAAAATTTTACTTTTATGTGCCTTTTAAAAACTCTGGTAATTTTACTGAATATAAAAGCAAAAACAGGATTAATTAACCTTCGGATATGAATTTGCACAGAATTTCTTCTGTGGCGGTGAAAAAAAAAAGTTTCTTTTACTGAGTAAAAACTGCAGAACAACGCTTAATTAACCCCGGATGTAAATTGCGCAAAAAAATTGAGCAGCCCAAACTATTAGCTTTGTAGCGTGTTACAATTGCGTGTTTTTCTACGCTACACAACAAGAGAAAAAATTTTAATTAACCTTTGCTTGTGAATTATGGCACAGGAAAATTGTAATTTTTGGCGATGAAAAAGACGGTTTCTTGGAGTCACCACAGCAGCAAACAATGCTTAATTAACCCCTGGATGTAAAATTGCGCAAAAGAATTGAGCAGCCCAAAAAATAAAAGGGAAATTTGTATTGTAAAAACGCTTTTTCCCTTTTAAAATGAATCCCAACAAAACCTGGCTTAGAATCCCTTTTTGGGGTTTATTCAATGTGTGTGAGCAGAAATCTTAAAAAAGTATATCAGCTGCAGTGGCGCACCTGGACTTCAAAATCCAAAAAACCGCAAAAAAACAAAATAGAACATTAAAAAAAGCCCTTTTGAGACAAGCGAACACCCCACAAAAATCGCTGTAAAAAAAATCAGTTCTTCAGTAAAGCTATTAAAAGCACCCCACGGAAAGCCCCTTTCCCCTGATCATAAAAGTAGAGGAGTGTGAGCCCCCACCCGTCGCGCACGGACTTATAAGTGCGGTGACGTCACAGAATCCCCCAGTCTTGATTGGTTAATCTCTCACATGCTGCGGCTATCCCTTTTCCCCCCAAAGGGCTTTGCCCCATGAAACGCCATGGCTCACGGGCCATTTTAAAAATTCAAACAATTTTTCTTCAAACCCGAACCCCCCAAACTTCAATTGTTCCGAACCGAAGTTTTTCCTGAAATTCTAAACAAACCCCCACTTCGTTAGAACCCAATTCGCCCATCCAAATTTAAAAACCCCTATCCCAAAGGCCCCTTAAAATTTTAAAACACTTTGTCCCCCCATAATTTAAAATAAAAATCCCGAAAATAATTTTTTATTTTAACACAGCGAACCCCCCCTATAATTATTAAAATATAGCTTCCCCTTTTTTAAATTAAATTTTGTACATAAGTCCCCTTTGAAAAAAAATTAAAACATACCATGCCCAAACCTTAAATTTAGTAAGAAATACCTCCCCTATGATTAATTATATTACACAATGTGTCCCGCTACAATTATTAATAAAACACACTGTGCCCCCTATAATCAATTCTAACAAAGATTGCCCTTAATTCCACACCCTGCCCTGTAATTAATGATATTGTGTCTTGAACTGCCTAGAATCTGTAATACAAAATACATATAGTTGTCATTTTAGCCACCAGTTCACTTACCTCTAAAATCTATATCTTATGGGTTGCTTCACGGATATCACCAAAGATTTGTGTGGACATATTCTGTATGTTTGCAAGGTGGTCCCTCAGAATCATTTCCTCTGGTGGCCATATGGAACTCTAGTCCTACAGTTGGTAAGTAACAACAAAGAATGAGAGACATATTTTTGAGGGGAAAGGACCACATTCAGAAAATTTTGGGAGCTTCCCCGCAGATTTAAATTTTGTTTTCCAATGAAATTACAATACCCCTGCTTGTGAACAGAAATTGAAGAAACCCCCCTTTTTTTCTTTGCAGATAAAAATCGTTGCATAAAATGCCGCGTTAAATGCTGGCAGGACAAGTTTCGCAGCCCCTTGTTCTTCCCCAACCCCTTATAGGTTTACTGCCCAAAAAGCCATTTAAAAGGGGATCATCACTTTTACAGGGCATCCTTTTTTTCTACAAAATGTTATTTTTTAGGAACCCAAAATTTTTAGAGGTAAAACCCGGCTATTTTTTATCTTTGTTGCCCTATGGTGTAAGGGCAAGGGTCCTCACAATTATACCTTTCACATTTACCCCAACATTTTTTTAAACTGCATTCTATCTCAATACATACCCTTTTTATAAAAATTGGTGGTTTCCCTACTTTTCAGGGGCCCTTGATGAGGTCTTTGTAGGGAGCAAACCATGTTGGGACCAGTCTATTTTTCTAGGGTGTAACAGGGTTCAGATTTTGTAGGGAAAGGTTGCAGTCGGGGTCGTCCTTTTTGAGACGGGTTCCCTGAGGTTAGACTAGGGCCCGTTTTTTGGCCTTAGTGGGGTAGGCTGTGAAAAGGGGCAACGCCCCCTGTATTTTCTTGCATCATGCACATGATTTTCAAAAAAGGATACCCTTTTAACGGATACTCGTTTTTTTTAAAATGGGTTTTCGGGTCCCTTTCAGCTTTGTATGTTTTCCCTTTAAACTGTCATGGCAAAACCCTTTTTTAAACCCAAAGGTTTTTTCCCATTTTTTTTAAAGGGGTTTCCCACTGATTAAAAGGGTTTTAAATATTAATTATTTTTCCCTTCTCCTTTTTTTATTGAAAATTTTAAAATACCACACCGTGGCCCCCCATATTTTAAAGAAATTAAAAACCATGGAATGCCCAAAATTTTGTAATAAAAAATACATACGGGTGTCATTTTGCCACCCGTTCCCCTTTCCTCTACAATCTTTATTTTTTATGGGTTGATTCACAATGCCACAAAGATTTGTTGTTTGTAGGTGGGCCCCCCAAAATAAAAATTTCCCCCCTGATGGCCTATAACTCTAGTCCCCACAGTTGGTGGGTAAAACCAAAAAAAAGAATGAGGGGGACAAAATTTATTGAGGAAATTGACCATAATTTAATTTGATAGCTTTTTTGCAGTTTAAAAGTTGGGGGTTTCACACTTTAAATTACAAAAACAAAACTAGTGAATAGGGGGCTGGAAAAAACCCTCTTTGTACAAACAGATAAAAAAATTTTTTAAAACATACCGGGTGCTATTCAAATGGGCCGCATGCCCCCATATATCAAAAATTTTTCTTAAAAAATTTTTAAATATTTATGTTTCTAATCTTAAAAGGGAAGTGACAGCTGCAAATCCAAAGGAAAAAAACTTTAATTGAATTTACTTGAAAATAAATCTAAATTTGGGTTAAAAAAGTCTCAGTGTAGCTTTAGACTGAATTCACCTGAATGTATTACAGGCACATTTTTGCATCCATAATATGGTTTTTGGTCTGACCGTGGGGTTTTCTAACCCGGGAATTAAACCTTATAGGGGTAAAATCCTTATCCCAGCCCCAAAAATTGATGGGTAGGGAAATTTAAGGGACTGCCCCCCTTTGGTGGGATCAAAAAGGGGGTGTTTTTGTTTTTCAACCACACACTGCCTTTAGTGGTCGGAACTGGAGCTAACTCCAGTCACTGCGATTTAATTACTTTCATATTGCAATGAACATGACCATAGCATCTAGGTAGTTATGCAGGAGGAGGGCACCCCTTTCCATCTGATGTTCAGCTCTAACACAGTGCAATTGTGGGGTGCCAACCAGCATTGATAGCAACTTGGAGCCTAATGAGGGCCCTTAGGCCTGTCATCTCAACACCCTTATTACACCCCGCCACATGCTGGTTGCAGTAAGTGAGCTGTAGTTGTACACTATTCTACAATGCATTAGTATTGCAGAATAGTATGCATGTGATGACACCCCCTAGAGGTGAAGTACACGAGGGGGATTAAAATAACAATTGAAAAATTTTGAAAATATAAAACGAAAGTTCAAAACAACCCTCCCCTTTTCCCATTTTACAAATAAGTCTGATCTATTAAAATATAACCTTAACAATCCTACACATTGCAGGCAATAAACAACTGCCAAAAAAGGTACCAATGAAAACCATGCTTCAGTATGCAAAAAAAACAACCCCTCACACAAGTCCATAGACAGAAAAAATAAAAAGTTATTGGTCACAGATAGAGATGAGCGAACCCTAAAAAGTTTGAGTCGAACCTCGAATTTTGAGATGTTCATTTCGAAGTTCGAGTTGAACTCGAATTTTGAACCCTATTAAAGTCAATGGGAGATGATATTCAGGTTAATACCGACACAAGTGAGGAGAAACCGCAATTACCTTCCATAAGAGTAAAATGGATACGTGGAACAACTTTGTGGAGACAATTTGGATCTAAGAGTCACAGTAAAAACTTCAGAGGCTAAAATAATTCATTCCTTTCAATGGTTAACTGAAAAGATGAGGACAGCATAGCTATAGGAGGTGTAGCACTAGCAGCTGCTACTTTCACACATAAGAAGACATCGGTTTTGTAAATGGAACATGTTAACTGGCAGGAGCCCCCTATCACTTTTTGTACCAGGGCCCAAGAACATGTCATGTATGTGGTGGCAGCAAGAGCATCCCAACAGGGTACAAAATTAGGGGACAAAATTAGGATTTGAAATAAGATTTCTTCCTAGAAGGACATTTGCTAGCAGTATCTTCTGCAGTAACTGGACCCCAAAACCAGCAAAAATGACCTTTCGAACCCTCAATAAAATTTTCAAGACGACATTAGGATTTAAAATAAGATTTCTTTCTAGAAGGACATTTGCTAACCGTGTCTTCTGCAGTAGCTGGACCCCAAAACAGCAGAAATTAACTTTTGGGCACTCAGAATAAAGATGGGAAAGATGTAGCCAGCAATATAAAAATCCCTAACTTTTGGTGTCTGTGATTCCCTAAGCTTGCTGTACCCCCCCCCCCCCCCCTTAACTAATGTAACTAGCTGCTTCTGCCAGGGGTGCCAATACGGAAGTACAGGTAGTATTCCTGTCATTAGTTACTAGTGACTAATCGTCAACAGTGGCAACCGGGACAACAAAATCGTCAGAGATCCATGCTTGATACGTTTGTCAGTTATCACCCCACCAGCTGTGCTGAAGGTGCGTTCTGAGTAAAATCTGGCTGCCGGGCAGGATAAAATTTGTATGGCTTTAGAACAAGCTCGAGTCAGTCATCAATTTTGGACACCCAGAAGTTGAATGGGTCCAGATCAAGTCCAAAAACATTGGTGTTGAGCCGCAGGTAGTCATTGACCGGGGTCTTAAGCAGTCTTTTTTGTCAAAGCCCTACCTTGCAGGGTGGGTGGGGTGGAAAAAATGAGTAAAATGTCAACCAGTCTTTTTCTGCCCACCCCCTGCTGCGCTGTGGATTTGCATTCTCCGCGGACATTGCGACGTTCCACCGTGAATTAAAAAGTGAAGAAAACGCAAAGATGTCCGATTGGTAAATGAACCTGTCTCAAAGCCCGCATTTACTGTCGTTTGTGGGGGGAAGGAAATTGCTACTTTTGATTGTAATGTGCCACCTTAAACGGTTCATTTTGATTGCTTTTTATTGTGGATCTGTTGCAGGTAAATGTTATCCAAAAACTATGTGTGGATGCTGCCGGATCTCCCCAACCTTGGGTCGAGGGGGACTAACCAGATCTTCCCCCTCTCTGCTCCGAAAACTGTGCCAACTTTTACCACTGAAGGGTATTCTAACGGGATGTCCACCCCCCCCTCATTTTTTCCTCCATTCCTCACCCCCCTCACCGAGCCCTGGCTAGCCTCATGCGCTCTACTTGTGATTGAAGCGTCCTGCACCGCTCTGACCTCGAACCCCGTCTAAAGAATAACGATTAATTGGGGAAAAAACGGGGCCTTTACATCCCCCGGGGAGTAAGGCTCTGTTCAGCTTGGTTTTTCCTCCCCCTTATCCTGGGGCCCTCCAGATTTTTAATCTTGTTCAGTAAAAACCCGACCACAAAGGGCATCTGACAATGCATCATCCTGACTGACCATTTTGGTGGCTCTTCCCAAAATTCAAAGGGTGGTGAGAGATCCATCACCTGGGTCCACTCTCCATGGGTTTAAAAACCCATTTCGCACCATGCCTGAGGGCCATGCGCTTTTTATACTCATAATGACATTACCAAATCTTTTTTGAATCCCCCAAAATTAAGTAAAGCAAAAAGTATTACAAAAAAGTTTATTTTTGGAAAATCTGTTAAATTTTCCTATGGAAGAACCCTGGCAGCAACACTCAAAAAAAAAAGAACTTTTCGGAAACCCAAAAATGTGCTGCTTGCCCAAAAAGTATTACAAATGATTATTTTTTATGGAAAAATTTTGTTAGCGCTGTCTTTTTGGAAATC
>JAODAL010027266.1:0-2500 GCA_025379985.1 Phyllomedusa bahiana
GCTATTTTACTTTGGTCTTATGTATGTAAACCCCCTTCAAATGTATTGCGCTTTAAAATAATAATAATAATAATAGTAATAATAATAATACAAGTGAATGTTATAATGGGGGAAAATTTAAATAGACAAGTGTTTACTAATACAGACATGTCACAGGTCCTGTTTAAATGATATTTTCTATTAATGTTTACAGCAGTGTTGATCAAACCGTTCTAGAAAAGTTAAGTTTGAGTAGAACATCTCGATTTATTTGAACTTGAACCGAGCAGAACATTTTACTGTTCGTTTGAGTAAAGTTCTATATCTAGTTCGACACACCATTTTCAGTTTAGTTTTCAGCGGCTTTCTGCACTTTTGGCGTCCATCCAATCACTTTTCTGCAATTTTGGCTGCCATCCAATCAGTGCAGAGCACCGAGAAGTGTAAAAATGTCATCGCTGAGGTGTAGGGCTCTCACTGGCTGTTAAAATCACATGAACATGTTTTATATATTTCACTGTATTGCCTTGTGAACGGCATTTTCAGCTCACTCTCTGTACTGTACAGACTGCTCTTAGTTAGATAGCATTTTCCTCTCCATAGACAACAATAGTTAGGGAGTTTGGTATTGCTGGCTACATCTTTCCCACACCCAGAAGCGGATAGTTGGCAAAATTTGCAGACTCGCCTAACGCCTACCTCTCAGCGACATGGATATATATTATACATAGTGCTTGGATTTGCTAACTCATACTCAGTGCACAAAAGTTACGTTTTTGCAGTATTGTGGATGAAATCATTTTATAACACACCATCTCCAATTCTCCTATACAAAGAAATATATTCTAAATAGTGGTTGGTGAAAATTGTTTTGAGTGGAGAAAAGTTTATTTTGGCAGTTTTGGGTGTTCAGTAATTGTATAACACACCGTCTCCAAATCTCCTATGTGTCAAAGGGGCTTTTGGACCCCCTCAGGATGCAGGGCCCCATAGCAGCTACTACCTCCAATAGCTACGCCCCTGCTTGCAAGCTGTCCTCCTCATCTTTTGAAGTAGCCATTAATAGGTATGAAGTCTTTTAGCCTCTCATTTTTTTTCTGTCACTGTCAGAGCCAAATTTTCTTCACTAAGTTGTTCCACATATCCAGTTTACTGTTATGTATGGTAATTACAGCTTCTCTTGACCTGCATAGGTATAAAAATTAACTAGAACATCTTCTCCCATTGACTTTAATGGGGTTCGAGTTCTAGTTCGAATAGAACCTCGAACCGAACACGCAAAAGTTCGAGGTTCTAATCAAACTAGAACATTTTACTGCTCGCTCATCTCTAGTTAACAGTATAGCTGGAAACCCGTCACAGATAACGTAACATCCACAGAGTTAAATATGTTTTAATTATTTTCTAAATATAATTGTCTTTAAATCCTTTGTAATTTCCCTTGTTGAGTCAGATTCATTGCAATTTAAGAGAAATAAGTAACAGTGGCCAGCAGATGGCGCAAATCAACCTGTATCCAGGACTGTTGTGCACATTTGTCAGCAAAGAAGGAGAAAGGGAAAGGGTCAGCTCACTTGGGCTGTATTACCAGCATCAGCAACAGCCGCCGGAGAGTCTTGTGTCTGCTGCAGGCAATGGAACTCTTTTCCAAGTCAAAAGCGTTCCCACTGCAGCCCAGCAGAGAAGATCCACATAGCCATGCCGGCAGCAGCATCTGCATGCTCTCATTCATTCTGCTGCAGTAAAGCTATAGCCATGAGGACATGAGAAGAGCCTGCAGATGCTTTGAAGTAGAATAATTGATTCCTACAAGCTGCTTTTCTGATCACTATGCTGCTCTTTATTATAGGATTTTAAACCAGTGGTTCATGGAATTCTTTTTTCCCAAGAGGAGAATTGATGGCGAGCAAAGAGCCCACCAACAGAATGGCTTGGAAAAAGATTGACTTTCTACAGGGGTTCTTTTATTTTTTGCAAGATCCAGAAGTCACCAAGGGATCTGCTGGTCTCTGTTGAGAACATTTGTGTGTCCTCCTGGCAGCACAGTGTTGGGAGATTGAGTCACAGTGTAGGTGTTCTTTCAAAAAGTGGAGAAAAAGTGCCAAGCAAAAATGTCAAAGGTTGTTGGGGAAAGTTCGGTGGAAGACCTTGCCAAGGTTTCTGATGAGGAGCTAATGAAGTGGACTAAGGAGGAGCTGGTTGTCCGACTCCGAAGAGCAGAGGCTGACAAGATGAGTGCTATGCTAGATCACAGCAATTTGATACGGGAGGTGAATAGGAGACTGCAGCTACATCTAGGGGAGATCAGAGGGCTTAAGGTAAGGGCTAGAAAGCAGTGATGTCCTCATAGCTAATATCTATGCCTAAAGTCTTCTAATTGTACACCGCCACAGCCCATGTTGGTGCTACTGAGCTCTGTACTGAGCACTGCTACGCTGGACCTAGGTGTGAGAATTCATTCTCCAGGTTTGGAATTTATAAAATAAGAACAGTGGATAAGAAGATTGTTAAAGATAATTTT
>JAODAL010027266.1:7500-55241 GCA_025379985.1 Phyllomedusa bahiana
ATATTCTACTGTGCAATCCTTCTGTAAGGTCATTAATAAAAAAATTAAAGAGAATAGGGCCTAATACTGACCCCTATGGTACCCCACTAGTAACTGGGATCCAGTCCGGGTATGTACCAATAATCACCACCAGTCCAAACATTCTCATTTTACTTACCAAGCTTTGATGTGACACAGTATCAAATGTATCACCGTGGTCCAGTCTAGGACTAACCTCCTTTTACGACAGAGCTGCACTTCTTCCTGGGTTAGACAGGAAACAGGTTGAGAACTTAGTGCATAGACCATAGCGAGTTTGTGCAGAAGAGTTAAAGAGTTTTGTTTCAAATGTAAACTAGTTGTTTATTTAAAAAAACAAACAACTTTTTATTCCTTTTAAGGAGTTAATAGATTGGTGTCACCTTTTAGGATCCTTATCTACTAGCCACCTGAGAGAGTGGTAACCAAAAGTCTTGCTTTTCTCTTTGGAGGATCTGGCTGATCACAAATTACATGGACAACCTATTGATTCCAATGGGAACCATGTAATGCTTCATTTTCTCTGTGAAGGCACTGCACATTTTAACACTAGCGGCTACGTTTTCTTTACAGGTTAAAGCTAATCTGCGGACGGTACCATCTGTATTTTTCAGGAGATCATAGTCACATCCAAAAATTTCATTACATTCCTAGTCATTTATGTAAGCGTGATTTATAATATTCATCTTAAAAAGTTCTCCCTACTTGTGATATAGATATGGGTCTAGGCTAGAAAGTCACGGGTTCTCCAGTTTTCTCCAGAATTAGCAGACAAGCAGGCCTCCTGCAAATGCAAAAATAGCATTTGGTATTAGTTACTACTTTTTACACAACTGATGTCGAGGTTCATTGCCGCTTTGTGCAGCCTTAATCTAACATCACAGACAAATTACTTAATTGATTTGCATGTTTCTGAGCTGAGATATATGTGGGGGTATATATGACCTTATTCACACACTGCAGATAGTATCAGTATCGTGCATCATTGTTTGTAAGTCAGCTATAGGTCCGATGCATGATGGAAACAGAAAAGTTTTATATATATATATATATATTATATATATATATATTATATATATATATATATATATATATATATTATATATATATATATATATATATATATATTATATATATATATATATATATATATTAGTATATGAATGATCCCTACAAAAAATCTTGGGAAAAACTATTTCATGTAAAGCCCCATCAAAAGACAAGGGGACATTGAGGGGGCTGGAGAAAAAAGGATTCAATTTCCAGTGGAGATAAGCCTTCTTCACTATGAGAACTTTGGGCAACATGTATGAATGGGCTTTACGCCTGTTTTCCGGCGTAACCTGCGCCTCCCGGCCCGAATCCCCCTGCCGGATGCAGGGATGCAGTGTTAGGCGCAGCACTCGCCACTTTCAGCTGCGCCTCGCATGAAGGGGCGGGCAATGGGCGCGGTGTAGGCGTTCCGGGCGGGACGCGGCCGCTCGAAAACTCCGAGGCATGTACGATCCCCGAGTCGCAAAGTGCGGCGCAGTGCAGGCTCGGCAGCCCGACAGGAAAGACCTAGTTTATTTTGGTCTAAAATGCTCCGGCGGAGGTGAAGTGAAGCGAGAACGGAACATGCGAAGAAACATAGAAGATCGTATCAGAATTCTCGGCGCTCCGCTCCGTGCGGCATGGAGTATGATTCCAAAAAAATCGCCTTTATAAAGGCGTAAAACATTCTCAGAAAAGAGCTCAACCCTAAAAAATAAAAAAAATAAATAAATAAAAATATTTCCAAAAAAATCTAGAACGGCGCAGTATCAAGAATGAGGATATTGGAAATTGCCGGGAAATACAGTAATTCAAATTCTGAAAGCTATTCTCATTGGTGGGCAGAAACTGGCCAATCAAATAGGAGCGACAGTGAACCATTAAAACCCATGGAGAACTATTGGGCCAATTAGAATCAAAGGGGGACAGTTCAAAATACAGTAAAAATTCAGAAAAGAGCTGATTGGTTAAACTAGCGGGGCTTGGCTATCTGGCCAATAAGAATAGGGGCACAGGGAAACCCATTATATCCTATAGGAGGGAAATTTTGACCAATCAAAATCAAAGGGGGGACAGTTCAAAAGACAGTAAAAATACAGAAAAAGGAGTGATTTGTTGAACTAGCGGGGACTTGGCTATCTCGGCCAATCAGAGCGCGAGCTACTTCTCCCATTTAGTTCCCATGGGGAGATTGGCGCAATGCAAATTTTCGGCGCTCAGCGCCGTGCGGCATGGGTATGAATAAAAAAAATAATTTTTATTAAGTGTAAATCATTATCAGATAAAGTGCTGAAACCTTCTCTAAAAATAAATCAGTTAAATCCCCAACAATGCGTTTGTCGCCAGAGACCAGGGGCCCACATTAAGGAATTGCAATATAGAGAATTGCCGGGGAAAAACAGTAAATTCAAATTGTTTTAAACTCTTCTGATTGGTCGGCATAAACCAGCCAATCAGAATAGGACGTACAGTGCCCATTGTATCCTATGGGGGAGTATTGACCATCAATAACCGAAATATTAGGGAGCCCGAATCAGGAGGGCCCATTTAACCTTGGGAGAATATTGACCAATCATTTCAAAGGCGGGAAAAGTTCAAAATACAGTAAAAATGCAGAAAAAGAGCTGTTGGTTGAGCTAGCGGGGGCTCGTCCAGCTTAGCCAATCAGAGCGCGAGCTACTTTCTCATAGAGTTCTATGGGGAAAAAAAATTAACGAGCGTTTTGTGATTGGCTAAATTAAAAGAGCGCGGTTATTTTTGGGGCCAATGGGAGAGCGAGCGAACGCTCTTTTGGGTTTTCTAATGCAATCAGGAATACAACTGTACATTTGGGCCGAAATCAAAGGGTAAGAGTACAGAAGTTTTACGATGTGTATTAAAATGAACAATAATATTGGGGGTAAAGAAAAAAATATATTAATTTAATAAAATCATGTTTATTTCTTTATTTTTGTTACACCATACTTTGATCAGTGGCTAACGAAAAATAAAGAAATAAACAAGATTTTTTGAATTAATATTTTTTTTTTCTTTCCCCAATATTATTTGGGTCATTTTATTTTACCAAAAGGGGCAACTTCTGTAAATCTTATCATTTGTTTTTGGCCAAGTAAAAGTTTTATTTTAAAATTGCATTAGAAAAACCCTTTAAAAAGCGTCGGGTCGTCCTTCCCCTTGGGGCCCCAAAAAAACCAAAGCCCCCTTTTTTAAGGTTTGCCCAATCACAGAGCTCCCTCGGAATTTCTTTTCCCCCTAGAACTCCAATGAGAAAATAGCTCGCGGGTCTGATTTGGCCGGGGTAGCCAAAACCCCCGCTAGCCCCAACCAATCAGCCTTTTCTGCCTTTTTTAAATGTAAATTTTTAACCCTTTCCCCTTTTGAATATGATTGGGCCCAATTTTTTTCCATAGGGGTTTGAATTTTCCCTGTCGCTCCAAATTTTGATTGGTCAATACTCCCCCATAGGATATAAAAGGGGGCCCCTGTCGCTCCCATTCTGATTGGGTTTTATTTTTGCCGACCCAAATCAGAAGAGCTTAAACAATTTTTAAAATTTCAGTATTTTTTGGCAATTCCTAATTGCAATTCCCTATGTAGCGCCGGGGCCCCGGCGACAAAAAGCGTTGTTTTGGGAAATTTTAAATGATTTATTTTTTAGACGGTTTCCCCCGGCCCTTTTTTGAAAAATTTTTTTTCACTTAAAAAAAATTATTTTTTTTTTCATAATCCATCCGCAAAGGCGCAGAGCCCGAGAAAATTGGGTTGCGCCAATCTCTCCAAAGACTACCCGGGGGAAAAATAAACTCGCGCTCCCGGGTTGGCCCCAGATAGCCAAGCCTCCGCGAGCCCCAACTAATCAAACTGGGGGGGGTTTTTTAGTATTTTTTTCTGTTTTTTTGAAATGTTTCCCCCTTTGATTTTGATTGACAGGAAACTTCTCCCTAGGATATAATGGGTCCTTTTTTCGCACCCATTCTGATTTGGGCAAAACTCCTCCATAGGTTAGAATGGGGGCCCCTGTCGTCCCATTCTGGGTTTGGGTGGCCTCTGCCGAACCCAAGGGGAACCCGCGTACAGAATTTTTAAAATACGTGTATTCCCCCCGGCCCAAATTTTCTATATTGCAAAACCCGATGTAGCGCCCCGGGCCCCCCGGGGGACAAACACGTTTTTTCCGTGGGTTTTAATTGATTTATGTTTAAAAGAAGGTTTTAGCCCCTTTTTCAAAAAAAGAATAATTTTTCACTTAATAAAAATGTTTTTTTTTTTATCATATCCATGCCGCCGGGCGCTTTAGGCGGAGATTGCCAAATTTCGCCCCCACTCTCCATATACTACAATGGGACAAAATTTCTCGCGGCCCGATTGGCTGGGATAGCCACTCCCCCCCTAGCTCCCGCCCAAAACGCCTTTTCAGCATTTTTACTGTCTTTGAACTGTCCCGCCTTTTTTATTTTGAAATTGGGCCCCAAAATTCTTCCCAAAGGGTTTTAAAAGGGGGCCCTGTCGCTCCTATTCTGAAAAAATTTCCAGATAGCCAAGCCCCCGCTAAACTCACCAATCGCTCTTTTTTTTGCATTTTTACTGTATTTTTTAAATGTTCCCCCCCTTTTTATTCTGATTGGTCAAAGTTTTTCCCCTTTGGTTTTTTGGGGTTTTTCACTGTCGCTCCCATTTTAAATTTGGGCCCTTTTTGGCTTGAAACCAAAGAGAACCCAGCTTTTTAGAATTTTAAATTTCGGTTTTTTTCCTGGCAAAAAATTTCCCCTATTTCGCCATTCAAGATTTTTGGAAAGTGATTTTTTTTTTTTTTGAATTTTTTTTTTGAGGGTTTAGGGTTTTTTTCTTAGAATTTTTTTTTAAAAAGGCCCCTTTTTAAAGGGGGGGAAATTTTTGGGTTCATACTTTCCCCACGGGGCATCTTTAATGAAAATTTTTCGCTGTTTTCCCCGCCTATCTCGAATCCCAAAAAACATCTTCCCGGGGCGCAGTCCCTTTTTGCGCCTAAGGGGCCCCACTGGCCGCCCCACAAATGGCGAGGGGCAGGGAAATTTTTTCCCGCAAAGTTTTGGCGCACCTTCTCGGACGGGGGAAAACTTAGGCGCAGCCCCGCACTGCGCCTCAGTCCCCGCACTTTCGCCCCAAAACACTGGGAGGGGCGGCGGGGCTTTACCCTGTATTTTTAAGAGCCCCACTAAACCCCCGGCGGCAACTTAGGGCCAGTTCCGAACTGCACCCATGTCCCCCCCAAATGGGGGGCCTCAAACCCCTGGCCGAGGGGCGGCGGAAAATTTACATAAATATGTATGAGGCCCCCCAGCGCCAACATAAATCAGGCCCCAAATTTCGCCGGAAAAAATGGCCGGGGAAAGGTGCGCCTTGAAACCGTGGCAAAGATTCAAAACAAAGTCGCCCAAAAAATCCCTTTTGGGAAAATTTCCCCCCACCCGAGGAGCTGGGCACAAAACCAAAGGAAAAAATTGAGGGTTGAAAGATAGACTTAGATAACCTGAAACTAAAAAAATTTAATTTGCCGTATAAAATTCAAATTCAGTTGAAAGTAAATTTTTTGGGAGCAGAAATATTAATTTAGGACAGATTGGGGTTTTCCCCCTTATTTGGGTTCCCAAATTTTTTCTTCCCGGGGGGGAAACTAAGCTTAAAAAATTTTTCAATTTCCCCCCCCATTTTATTTTCACCTCTTTCCCCCCCCCCTTGTTTGAACTTGATGGACATTTGTCTTTTTTTCAACTGTAATAACTATGTAAGTACTGTAACTTCTAGCAGCTCTCATGGGGGTTAAATGCACTTTTTTAAATCTTCTGGGTCCCTTTTGCACCCTGCGGTTGCTCATTTGATGAAATTGGGCCCCTAACTGCAGGCCACGCTCATATTTTAGCTAAAATTGCAAAGGGGGGTTAGCTAGATTTTTTTGCCACCGGGAAATTTAAATTCTCCCCAGAAAAAGGGGGAAGACTGGTGGTGGGCCTTCCACTGATGGAGGGATCCCACCTAAGCTGGGAATGGTTTTTTAAGAAAGTAAACCTTTTGTTTTTTTTGGAAGGGGGTTGAGGCCCAAAAAAAACCCGGGGTTTTTCTAGAAAAAATTTGCAACCCCAAAAAATTTTCAACTCAGTTTAGTTCCATTTGCCCCCACCCCCTCACCTTTTTTGGAAATTTCCTTTAATGAGGCAACGTCCTGCTAAAAAGGGGCCCAATTTGATGTTTTTTTAGAAATGGAGGGAAACTTTTCTGAAACCAATTTTTTACACAAAAGGGGGATGGGACTGGATTCGTAAAAAGAAAGTTTTTAAGCCCGAATCTGACTTCCTGCAGCAGGGCCCCATGGGAATGTTATGCAGAAATGGTTCAACCTTCCCGATTCCTAAAATTTTAACCGGTCCCAGTGGGGGCTGCCCGTGATTGAAAAAATAGAATTTAGACAAAAATTTTGATTTTTATAAATTCAAAAAAAGTTTTTCCCCTTACTTTAAAACATCTAATCTATAAAAGGGAAATTAACTGAATCGGGTAGCCACCCCAAATTTACTGAAATTTTTCCATTACCATATGAAGAATAAACAACAACAAAAATGAGCCCTTTAGACAAAAAACATCATTGTGGCTTGCCTGCATCCTGCTTGTAATATCAGCAATGGCGGAAACGGGGTTTTTAAAACTTGCCCTTTAAATACAAGCCTTTTAAAGGCCTCCAAAGAAAAAGTGTCCCTACCCCCTTTTCTCAAATTAACTCAGGGCCCCTTCCCAAAATCAAGGCTGAAATGGAAAGAGACTGAGTTTTTCCCAGGAAAGAAAAAAAAAAGGTTTGGGCAATTTTCAAACCATGCTTTTACCTATCTATAATGCAATATTAATCAGATTAAAAAAAAAAGGGGATCCCCAAAAACAAAAACTTTTTTCCCCCCCCCATGTTTTTGTTTTTCAGTTAAAAAAGGGTTTTTTTCACCACAAAAAATTAGTTTTTTAAATGCAGGGACAGTAATTGAAAAATTTTTTCCCCTAATACCGTTGGTCTTTTTGGGATATAACCTTTGTCAGGAGATAAAGAAATTTTATCTGCCTTTTTTCACACAGGTTTTCGGGTTTACCATTCTGTTCTCTTCTTCCTGTTTAAGACAGAGACAGTTATTTGGCTTTGCCCATATCGGGCAGAGAAAGGTTCCTCATCCTAAAAAAGGGATTAGATTAATTCATTACTGAAAAGCATTTATTAACTTTTTGGAGCTCTGTACTTTTTTTTAAAATTTAAACCCCCGCCCTTTTTCAGTGTAATGTCTCACTAGTTACAGAGGAAAAAATTGGGGTTTTTATAACCCCCAAACCCCCCCCAAAAAAAAAAGGGGGGGGGGGGAAAACCCCTTTTAAATTTTCCCCAAACCCCAAAGGGGGAATTTGGAAAAAAAACCCAAAAACAAAAAAATTTTTTAAAAATTAAAAAATTTTTCGGGGTTTTTCCCCCAAAAAAGGCCCTTTAAAATTTTCCCCCCAAAAATTTGGGGGGAAAACGAAAAAATTTTTTTTTTTTTCCAAAAAAAAACCCGGTTTTTTTTGGCCCCCTTTTTAATTTAAAAAAATTTTTTTTTTTCCCCCCCCAAAAAAAAAAATTTTTCCTTTTTAAAAAACCTTTTTTTTCAAAAAAAAAAAAAAAATTAAAAAAAATTTTTTAAATCCCAAAAAGATTTTTTTTTTCCAAAAAAAAACCCCCCCCCATTTTTTTTTTTTTTTTTGGGGGCCCCCGGGGGAAAAAAATTTTTTTTTTTTTTAAAAAAAAAATTCCCCCCGGGGTTTTTTTAAAAAACCCCTTTTAAATTTTTTTGGAAATACTTTTAAAAAAAAAAAAAATAAATTTTTGGAAAAAAAAAAAGGGGGGTTAAAACCCCCAAAAAAAAGCTAAAAAAAAAAGGGGGGGGCCCCCGGGGGAAAAAAAGGGGGGGGGGGGAAAAAAAAAAAAAAAACCCCCCCCCCCCCAAAAAAAAAAAATTAACCCAAAAATTTTTTCCCCGGGGGGGGTTTCCCCCCGGGGGGCCCCCAAAAATTTGGGGGGTTTTGGGGGGAAAAAACCCCCCTTTAAAATTTTCCCCTGGCCCCCCCCGGGGGGGTTCCAAAAAAGGGGGGTTAAAACCCCCCCCTTTTTTTTAAAAGGGGGGGGGCCCCCCCCAGGGGGTTTTAAAAAAAAGGGGGGGGGGGGTAAAAGGGTTTTTTTTTAAAGGGTTTTCCCAAAACCCCCCCTTTTTTTTTATTTTAAAACCCCCCCCTTTTAAAAAACCCCCCCAAAAACCCCGGGGGGGGAAAAAAACCCCCTTTGGGTTTTTCCCCCCCCTTTTTTTTTTTTTTTTTGTTTTTTTTAAAACCCCCCCCTAAAACCCCCGCCTGGGTTTAAAAAAAACCCCCCCTTTTTAACCCCCGCCTTTTTTCCCCCCCAATTTTTCCCGGGGGGCCCCCAAAAAAATTTTTTAAACCCCCTTTTAAAAAAAATTTTTAAAAAAAAAAAAATTTTTAAAAAACCCGGGGTTTTTCCCCTTTTTAAAACCCCCCGGGAAAAAAAAATTTTTTAAAAAACCCCCCCGGTTTTCCCCAAGGGGGGGTATTGGGCCCCCCCCCAAAATTTTTTTCCCCTTTTAAAGGGAAAAAAAACCCCTTTAAAAAAAAACCCCCCCCCCAAAAAAATATGGAAAAATTTTTTTTAAAAAGGGGGGGAATTTCCCCCAAAAAAAAATTTAAAACCCAAATTTTCCCCCCCCCCTTTTTTTTTTGGGGAAAAAAATTTTAAAAAATTTTTTTTTTTTGGGAAAAAAAACCCGGGGGGCCCCCGGGGAAAAATAAAAAATTTTGGGGGGGTTTTCCCCCCCCCACCAAATTTTTTTCCCCTTTTTTCCCCCCCCCCCCGGGAAAAAACCGGGGGCCCCCCAAAAAAAAAAAAAAAAAAAAAAAATTTTTTGGGGTTAAAAAAAAAAAATTTTAAAAAAAGGGAAAATTTTTAAAAAAAAATTTTGGGGGCCCCAAAAAAAATAATTTTTTCCTTTTAAAAGGGGAAAAAAAAAATTTTTTGGGGGTTTTTTGGGGTTTTCCCCCCCTTGGGGCCCCTTTTTTAAAAAAAAGGGGGGTTTTAAAGGGGGGGAAAAAGGCTATGGGCCGAAAAAACCCCCTTTTTTTCAAACCCCCAAAAAAAAAACCAAAAAATTTTTTTTTTAAAAAAAAATTTTTTTAAAATTTTTTAAAATTTTTTTTAAAATTTTTTTTTTTTCCTTTTTTTAAAAAAACCCCAAAAGGAAAAGGTTTTTTTCCCTTTTTTTTTTTGATTTAAATTTTAAAAAAATTTTTTTGGTTTTTTTTTTTCCCAAAATTTTAAAAAAAAAAAAAAAATTTTTTTTAAAAAAAACCCCCCCCCGGGGCCCAAAAAAAATTTAAAAAAAACCCGGGAACCCCCTTTTTTAAAAATTTTTTTTCCCCCCAAATTTTTTTTAAAAAAAAATTTTTTCCAAAGGGGGGGGGAAGGTTTCCCCGGGGGGAAAATTTTGGGGGGGGTTTTTTTTAAAAGGTTTTTTTAAAAAAACCCCGGGGCCCCCCCCCCCTTTTCCCCAAAAAAATTCCCGGGGGGCCCCCCCCCCAAAAAAAAACCCCCGGGGTTTTTTCCCCCCCCAAAAAAAAAACCCCCAAAAAAAAAATTTCCCGGGGGTTTTTCCCCCCCCCCCCCAAAAATTTTTAAAAATTTTTGGGGGGGAAAAATTTAAAAAGGGGATTTTTTACGAAAAGGCATGGTTGGAATTCCTGCCGAACGGTCATTGAATTCAAAACCGATTTCCCCAAAAAGGGTTTTACATTTCTGGGCATAAAACAATTTATAGGTGCAGGATTCAGAAAGAGTCGATCCGGGGTTTTCGTTCCCCATATTGGATTCAAAGGGGGAATTTTTTTCCCCAAAATAGGCAATTGCTTCTCCCATTGGGCTTTTTGCCTTCCCTTCCCCTTTAGCAAAAGCTGCTATTGGGACATTTGGTCTTTTTTACCTACCTTTCTAAAACCACCCCAGCCGGGGTAGTATTACGTGAGCGCAAAAAACCCCCCCTGTAAAGGGGAGGAAATCCCCGCCATAGGCAGGGGCCCAAACTGACTACGGGGGGATTTCCCTCTGGTATTTGAGTTTGTCCTCCCCTCAATAGCTGGGAAAAAGGCTCCCATTTTGGACCGGTGCGGGGGCCCCAATAGGGTGGAGAGCAGAAGTCATCCCCTGCCGGATGGTGACTTTCGTTGTCACACCCCAAATACAGCTGCTGCCATCTCACAAGTGACCCCGAGGGGTCCCTGCCTCCATCTCCACTGTAACGCCACAGTGCTTGCGGGTCATCTCCCCTCGTTTTCCTCATCTCCATCTACCTCCCCACTGCTCCGCTCCTCCTCTTTTGTCACCGGGGTAGAAAATCCACTCTTTTCACCAGACAATGCTTCGCCCCAAGGGCCTCCTCCTCCTCTCCCCCTTTTCATCCCCCCCGGGGGACTCATGTGGCCACGAGATGTAGTCGCCACGTCCCCATCCCCCCCAGACAGATTTTCAGCATCTTTTTCCACAGAAGCAGTGGAATGACGTTATTCATCCCTATCCTGGCGACTGACAAATAACGGGCCCCCCCCTCGAAGACCTCAAAAAACGCAGGGGTTTACGCAGAGCTGCCACTGCTGACATCAAAGTTTTCAAAGGGGATACTCCTGTCCGCCGGATCATAAAAAAACGTTAATTTTGGGCCCTTTTTCTGTTCATAAGGGCCCGGGGCAACAAGTGCAGGCTGGAAGTCCAACGGGGGAAAAAATCCAATCAGAGTGTGTTGGGGGAGGCCCTTTTCGCCGCCGCAAACCCCGAGGAGGGGTTCCTGGGTTTGTAGGAAAAAGGGTGAAGTGCTGCACATTTCCTGGCCCCTTTTCAGAATCTTTTGAAAAATCGTGGAAAACTTTAGGAACCTTTCACAAACCCGAATAACACTGCCCTGCAGGGGGATGGGCCATCCCTCCTCGTGCAGCGCGAACACCATTTTCCTCCCATTGCCGTCACCATGGTTCCGATTTTCAGTTGGCTGGAGAAAGCCCACATCGATTTCTTTCTGCAAAGAAAGCGGAGCCCGGTTTTCCCCCCCTGTTGGGCTTCGTTTTGCTGAGGCAAGCCAGGTTTTAGAACTGGGGTTTACACTGCTGTGCTCTACACGTGGGATGATTTGGAACATACTTGTGGAGGCTGAGAAAGGTGGTGGTGGTGGGGGGGGGGGGAGGGGCGGACATTGGCGCAGGAGCCGCAGGGTTTGGGGCAACGTGGGGGGAAAGGGGCCGTCTCCCGTCCAAGTTGTTGGGGGTGCCCGGGCAGGGAACACATTTTTCACCCAGTTGGGCCCCTAAAGGACATTAAATTTGGGGCCCCGACTTTTAGTTACCCCAAACTTTAACTCCAAGCGCCGTTCACCTTTTAAAAAAACCGATAAGCTTTAAGGACTTGGGTCACCTTTTGTTTTTTACATATTTTTAAAAAAGGTGCTGGTACCTTGGGCTTTTTTTGGGAAAAAAAAAATTTTGGCTTGGAACTCCCAAAACCCCCTCGCAAAAAGCCAAAAGTTCCTGAACTGGGGCAGAGTCCACAATTTGGAAAAAGGGGGGGACTGCAGTACCAACAACTTAAAACAGGAGCAAAGGTCAGCTTCGCACATTAGGATGGTTTTGGGCGCATAAAAGTTGTCTCCCTTTTCAATCGCCCCCGCTGAAAGACTCTGGCGCCATGATAGCAAGGAGCAAAAGGGGGTTCTGGACCCGGGGGGGTGATGCAAAAGAAACAGCCTCCCCTTTTGCAGAGGGGGTTGGGGGCCTTAAATGGCTGGGAATTTGGGAAAGGGATGCCACTTGGGCGCTGCCTGCAATTTTTTTTTTTGCGCGGGGCAGGATGGACCACCACATTGGGCCAAATTTTCTCCTTTTCCCCGGCCACCGGATGGTTACGCTGCATTTTGGGTTTAAAGCAAAGGGGGGTGGTTCCAAGTTAGCTCCCTGGCCACACTTCACTTTCCCGCCTAAAAGATTCTATTATACCCATTTTCCGGGTCCCTCCGGTGTCCCTTAAAAAAAAACTGCCACACCGGGCCCAGTATCTTAAATTTTTCCCCAACGCTCTTTCATTGAGGGACTACTTTCCGCCGCTGCCCCGATTTAGCCCCTGTCCGCTCTTTTCTTGGACCTTTCGAAGCAGGTTTTTTTAAACCCCCTGGGCCCCTTTGGGTTTCCCCACCTCACCTTTCTGCTACCTGCTGACTCAGGCCACAAAAAACCCACTTGCTGGCTGCCCCGCGGCCCCGACAAAACCCCCTTCTTCCTGAGATGAGAAAACCCTTGCCTCAAACCCCCGGGTTCCCAATTTTTGGGCCCGGGTACTCATCACCTTTTTTTGTGTTTCATCGTCACTTTTCTGTCCCAAAACCGGTCCTTGGTATGCAAGGGTTTAACCCCCCCACAACTGACCTCCCATGAAATCTCCCCATCTATACTTTGCCGCCTACTTCAAGAAGAAGGGGGTATTGGCCCCAATTTTTTTGCTGCCAAGTGCTGCCAACTGCCCTCCTCAAATTGTTCATCCCCCGCAATTTTATTGGGGCTGAAGGGGCCAAAACCACAAATAATCTCGTGGCTGAGGAACCGGATGGGACAGAGGGGGGTTTTATGACAGGGAGGGCCCCATTTACCCCTCCCCGTTGGGGCCCTGCCAACTAAAAGGGGGGTGTCTGACAATCCCAAACCGGGCTCTGGGTTTGGGTTTTTCCCGATGTCATCTGGGAGGAAGGGATTACCAGCAACCAAAACCAAAGAACCATTGGGTTTTCTGAACAACACAAATGCCGGGGAATGACACCGGGGGAATTCTGGGCCCCACCGAGTGACCCCCGCTTTGAAAGTCCCCCTTGCTGTGCGCAAACCGGGGGCGCCCAGGGGAATGTTTTTTGCCACTTCCACTCGCAGGTGAAGAGCCTGCCACCCTCACTGTCTGACCAAAATGGTTTTTTCTAAAAAGTACTGACAAATGTTTGAAAGAAAATATCTGTGTATGATAAATACACCCCCTGTTTTTTTTTTTTGAAACCCCCCCCAAATGAACCCCCGTAACAACTTGGGGGAAACCCCCCCTTTGGGTATAAATTGCCCCCTCCCCCAAATTTGGGAAAGGAAAAATTTTTCTTTTATGTTTTTCCCTTAAAAAAAAACTGTTATTTTACGAAAAGTAAAAGCACAAACCCTGCTTAAAAAAAACCTTCGGGTATGAATTAAGCTACAGGCAAAATTGCTTCTTTGGTTGGGGAAAAAAAAAGGTTTTTTTTTTAGCACCACAACAGCAGAAAACCCGCTTTAAATTTAAACCCCCGGATTAAAAAATTGGGGCAAATGAAAATTTAGCAAAAAACCAAAAAAATAAAACCAGCTTTTTAGCGTGTTACAATGGCGTGTATTTTACGGTACACAAAAGAGAAAAAAAATTTTAATTAACCTTTCGGTTAAAAAAAAAATCTACAAGGGAAAAAAAAATTTTTTGGCGGGGAAAAAAAACGGTTTTCTTTTTCCCCTTTTTACCACAACAGCAGAAAAACCTTAAAATTAAAACCCCCGGATGAAAATTTTCCAAAAGAATTGGCAACCAAAAATGAAGTGGTAATTTTGGGTTGTAAAAAAGCGTTTCTTTAAAAAGAACACAACAAGAACAAGGGGGTTTGATAACCCTTGGATATTCAAAGGGGGCCGTGAAACAGATAGCTTTTAAAAAAAATAGGGAGCGCAAAATTTGGGCCACACTGGAAATTCATTCCAAACCCCCCCAAAACAGAATTAAACGTTAAAAAAAAGCAGTTTTCTAGACAAGCTTGACACCCCCCCCAAAAATCCCCTGGGGGAAAAATGAGTTCTTTAAATAAGAAAAAAAATATTTTGCCGCCTTGGGAGCACCTTCCCTAAAACAGTACAGTGAAGCGGGAAAAAATCTCCCAGTGTCGCCCCGGCTTATTTTAGTGCTGGGCGGGGCACAGAAATTTCCCCCCGGTCTTTTGGGTTGGGTTCATCTCTGCACATGTCATGCAGGGTATTCCCTTCTTCCACCCAGAGTTCTTTTCCCCATGTAACGCCATGTGCTCGCAGCCATTTTATCAACCAAAAGCACACTTCGTTCACGCAAAGTACCCCAAACTTCGACTTCGTTCAGAACCGAAGTTTTCCTGAAATTCTAAACGAATTCCGTAACACTCTTCAATTTCATCATATACTATGTATAATGCCCATCTTCTTTTAAAGGACCATCCCTTCAGAAGATCATTTTTCATTGCAATTTTAGGTGGACATTTCAATTAGCTTTTACTGTGTACTAAAGTACTACCCAGTCTTTTAAAGTTAATAGCCGATATTTAGAATAGACGTCCAATATTAGGTAAGTGGAGGTCTGACTCCTAAATCCCCAACTGTGACAAGGGCCCACAGCACTCATCCAAGAACTACAGCCTCTTTGATGATTATATGGGTTTCAATTGACTCTGATTTGCTGTACTTTTTGCAGTGGTGGTAAACGAGACTCCCACTGATCCAATAATGATAAAAAAAACTATCAATTTTAAGGCTTAAAGGGCTTATCATATAACTATTTATTACAATAATGCTGCCCATTTAAAATAAAAAAAGTGATATTTATCTCTCAGCTCAGATCCAGACAGTGGCATGTGACCGCTATAGCAAATCAGCTGCTGCAGCGGTGATGTCTCTGTTTGGAAGAAGGAAGAAGTGCTTGAGATGAGGGGACAGGAAAATAAAACGTATTATTTTAAATGGGCAGCAATATGGTAAAAATAAAAAAAATGTAGTGAATAACCCCTTCGATAACCCCTTAAAGCCATGGATGGTAGTAAAAGGTCATTAGAGAATGCTACAGTATATTATTATTATTATTATTATTATTTATTATTATTGTATTAGTAACTTAATTTTGTTATTTGCATGGTTATTTGCAATAATTTTTTTCCCCAAAAAAAAAAACTTACGACCTTTTGCAGCACCTTGGAATAAAACATGTTTTTGCGATATGAAAGTTGTCAAAAATTGGACAATTGTCCTGTCCTTGTTTACTTGTTGTGTGACAGAACAGCCGAGGAACTAGTAGAGCAGTTCAGACTATAATTACCATATTGGAAAAGTGGACACTTAGGGCAAAATGTATGAAAGGGTTTTCTCGAAATCTTCTGGTGTAAAATGTGCCAAAGGTAATAGGTTCGCCTGAATTGCCGATGTATGGAGCGATGAACGAACATGTTTGGCCCACTATGCACCAGACTCGGACTTTGTAATGCATCAAATATCTTTGGACGTTCTGGGGGCATTCTGGGGGTGTATCACATCACTCTCGTAATATTAGACTTATATGAATGTGGTTCGGCAAAACGAGACGCATTACTGCTCGAACAGACAGATCTATTTCAATGTGGAAGTCGAGGTGGAGATAGATTTGCTGTTAGAGCAAAGAATGTCCCTTATTTCTCAGCTTATACCAGTAAAATAATAAAAAGTAATTTCTAATAATTATCAAACTATATACAATGAAATTATACACTCACCGGCCACTTTATTAGGTACACCATGCTAGTAACGGGTTGGACCCCCTTTTGCCTTCAGAACTGCCTCAATTCTTCGTGGCATAGATTCCACAAGGTGTTGCAAAGATGCTCAATGGTACCAAGGCCCAAAGAGTGCCAAGAAAATATTTCCCACACCCATGACACCACCACCACCACCTGAACCGTTGATACAAGGCAGGGTGGATCCCCTGCTTTCATGTTATTGACGCCAAATTCTGACCCTACCATCCGAATGTCGCAGCAGAAATCGAGACTCAATCAGACCAGGCAACGTTTTCCAATCTTCTACTGTCCAATTTCGATGAGCTTGGGCAAATTGGCCCTTCGTTTCCTGTTCTTACAAAAGGGAGGGGGCACCCGAGTGGTCTTCTGCTGCGTACCCCCATCTGCCTAAAAACTCGCCGTACGGGCTTTTCAGAGATGCTCTTCTCCCTACCTGGTTGTAAGGGTGGCTTTTTGAGTCACTGTTGCCTTTCTTCACTCAAACCACTGCCCATTCTCCTTTGCCCCCTGGCATCAACAAGGCTTTCCGCCCACAGACGCCGCTCCTGGATTTTTTTTCTTTTGGGACCATTCTCTGTAAACCCTAGAGATGGTTGTCGTGAAAACCCCGGGAGATCAGCATTTCTGAAATACTAAACCCCACCCTTGGGGCACCAAAAAATGCCACGTTCAAGGCACTCAAATACCTTTCTTCCCCCATACGATGCTGGGGTTTTGAAGCAGGAGATTGTCTTGCCATTTAATCCCTAAATCACTGAGTTGCCGCCAGTATTGGCTGATTAAAAAATTAATGTTAACGAGCGTTGGAAAGGGTGTACCTAATAAAGTGGCCGGTGAGGGTAAAATTTAATAATAAATTATATAAAAACCCAAAAAAATTAAATTTATCTCCTATAAAAGTTTTTAAAGTTAATTAATCTAAAATTAATTTTAACAAAAATAATATAAATTAGTTAAACCAGTCAGATTCCCATAAGCCCACGATTTATGTTTTTAAAGTTTATCATGATTAAAAACACATACACGGGCTAAAAAAAACATAAAAGGTTTTAGAATAAAACCAGTGACTAGACTTTTGGTATGATCTTGCATGATACATCAAATCTCAGCAAGCCTTGGTTCCAGCTATTGCTGTATGTCAAATACAAATTTGGGGCATTACTAAGTTCCACAGCACCCCAAACACAGATGCGAGGTGCCTCGAACCTTAGGCACCATTTATACTGCAACATTTTTCCACTTCAAATATTTGGGTGCATTTTTTTTCTGGAAAAAAAACACGAAAATGGGGCCCTTTACGGACAAATTTCATACATTCGCCCTTTTGTGTAGTGCTGCTCCCAAAATTAGGGGGGTCATAAATAAACAGATTATTTCTTCTTTAGACCTAAAATCTATCGTCCTCACTTTGACCCATGTACTCCAAGGTCTTTTACATTTAAACATGTCATGGGCACTCATACAGGAAACACAGCGGAAAAAAGAGGCAGTTGAAACATGTAGAAGGAACTACTTGAGTAGAAATTTATTGTGTTATGAAGTTTCCTCCGGTTAAGAAGTCAAAAGTGTGTACACGGCATCATCAGAAGTAGGATAAAGAATTCGATGGAGGACCAGAGAAGTGTTACCATGGGATCCCAAAGTGGTAAGTATAGATTTTCTATTTTTCTATATTAACCATTTGGTAAAGTTGTTTTTTTTATAAACTTGTGAATTTTGCTGCAAAATTGGTTATGACCCCTCCGAGTAAACTAATGCTGGAAAACCTGCGACAAATCTACAGTTCTAGAGCATTAAGTGACATGCCTCGGTGTGAAATTCCACCACAGGTCAATTTTAGCATGGAAAGTCTTATCCACTATGCTG
Organism: Phyllomedusa bahiana; assembly: GCA_025379985.1. Lineage (NCBI taxonomy): Eukaryota > Metazoa > Chordata > Amphibia > Anura > Hylidae > Phyllomedusa > Phyllomedusa bahiana. The sequence goes on from JAODAL010027266.1 coordinate 25,071, forward strand.
CTAATGTACTTTGCTGCAGGTTTTCAGTTCACAAATTTGGATAGAAAATCCACAGCATATCCCTTAGGTGTGAACAGAGCTTTTTGACCTTTGCATGCTGCTTTTTTTGGCTAAATATGAAGTTGCCATGTGTACCAATCTCCATAACTACATGATCTCTCAAGTTGAAATGGCTTCAGAATACTATATTTTCAACATATAATGGTCTTTCTAGGGAAAGTTTGGAAAAGTTAAATATGAAAAGTAAAATATGGTTTCCAGATACAATGTCCCAAACACTGATCCAGGTAATTATCATAAATATCTTGCTAACAAAATATGTGTATTAGTGAAGTATATGCAGTTATTGGCAGTCTCTCTACAGTACAGTGCAGTAGGTACTACATGTCCTCTTTACGTATGCCAGGATGAGCAGCTCATTTGGGCACCAGATGAGGGCTCTGCATTTTCTTTTTTTCTGGTACATTGCATATAAAGTACATGACCCAAAGAAGCAACTGTCCTCAAAATAGAAAGTAATTTCCAGCTTCCAGCAGGTCTTTCTGATGTTATATGTAAGGAATTGCTGTATATGTACTAGCTATTCCAGAGGAAGGCAAAAACCTCCATGAGATAGAAGCCAATTGTCCTCATTTTAGGGAAAAAAATTCCTTCCCGACTCCAATCTGGCTATCAGAATAAATCCCTGGATCAATGACTCTTCTCCAGAGTCCTATCACTAAAAACTTGTTATATTATTGCTCTCTAGAAATGCATCCAGACCCTTTTGAGCTCTGTTAGTAAATTCACCATGACAAGTACCTCTGGCAGAGAGTTCCACAGTCTCACTGCTCTTACAGTAAAGAATCCCTTTCTGTTTATGTAGAAACTTTCTTCCTCAAGATGTTTTGAGGATTCCTCCTTGTTCTGGATACAGTTCTGGGTATAAATAGATCGTGAAAGAGATCTCTATATTGACCTTTAATATGTTTAAAGTTATTTATTATGTCCCTCTGAAGCCGTATTTTCTCTACACTAAAAACCCTAATCTTGGTAATTTTTCTGGGTATTGCAGTCCACCCATTGCTTTTATTGTTTTTGTTGCCACCTTTTTACCTGTTCAAGTTCTACAATGTCTTTCCTGTGAACTGGTGCCCAAAACTGTACACAATATTCCATGTGTGGTATGACCAGTGACTTGTATAATGGGAGAATAATGTTCTCATCATGTGCCTCTAGGTCCTTTTTAATACACCCCCATAATCCTTTTGCCTTTGGGAGCTGTTTCCAGACACTGGCTGCTAAAATTAAGTTTACTGTTCACCAGGATTCCCAAGTCCTTCTCCATGTCACTTTTTCCAGTGTTTCCCATGTAACAAGTAATCATGGAATGAATTCTTCCTTCCCATGTACATAACCTTGCATTTATCTGTGTTGGAGGCTATTTCTCTGCCCAGGCCTCCAACTTATCCAGATCCTTTTGTAATAAAAATTGTCCTCTATTGTGTTGATTACTTTACAGAGCTTAGTATCATCTGCAAATATTTATATTCTATTGTGCAATCCATGTGGTAATAAGACCCTATAGGATAGGGCCCAGTACTGACCCCTGTGGTACCCCACTAGTGACAAGGATCCAGTCTGAGTATGTACCGTTATTCACCACCCTTTGTTATCTGCTTCATTTTCTTTTATCTTTATTTTACATTGTGTGAGGTTTCACATCTTTGGACCTTGGAACCAGTATTCTATAGAGTTATGGTTTCACCATACAATGGTCGTAGCATCGTATGTTGAGAGACTACTGTACAAACCTAATCTGTATTGCAAGATTCACATTGTCCACATTGAATCCTGTTTTAACCCCTTACTGACATTTGACATACAGGTACATCATAATGCCAATAAGGGAGTATGAAGCAAGCTCACTCGCTGAGCTCGCTCCATACACAGTGGGTGCTGGGTGACTATTACAGTTGCCACCTGCCACTAACAGTAGGGATAGGATCCGGCTCCAATACCTGGTGCTTAACCATTTAGACACTGTTGCAGCTTCAACATCTAAATGAATGAGGAATGGTGCTGCACACTGTTTTACTTCGCTCACACTTTCAGACCTCGAGATCATGGGTTACCATGGCAGCTGGAAGCCTAATGAAGGCTTCTGTAGCCGGCATTTAAGCACTTCTATCACTTCCTGCCTTAGGTAGGAGATAATAGAACCATCATCTTGGTACACGCTTCTGGATTATCTATATAATACAGAAGGGTATGCAAGTGATTGTGCCCCCTAGTAGTCAAGTACCCTAGGGTACTGCATGTTAAAGTAATTTAAAAAATATTACACATTTAAAAAATAATAACACGATATTAATAGTTCAAATTACCCTCCCCCAATTTTGACATTTTACAAATAATAGAATAAAAGAATAAAAAAGTTACACATAATTCATATCGCCTTTTTTGTAAGAGTCTGAACTATTAAAATATATCATCTATCCCATTCGCTGAAAAGAAAAATAAATTCCAAATGCCAAAATTGTGCTTTTTCGGTCATTTCGTGATTCCTAAAAATCGGAAGAAAAAGTGATCAAAAAGTTACATCTATTCCAAAATGGTACAAATAAGGAAAAAAATTAAGAGCCTTAATATTTTGATCATGTGACTGGAAAGAGTTATATCTAGACATCATAGCTTTGGACCCTTCTTATCTAACATTAATCTAGTGGTTCCTTCCAAGGCACACATAAAATGTCAAACCCTTCAATTCTTAGTGTAAGAAATACCATTTTTAACTGATTAATGTAACAAGCCAACCTTTAAATCAGTCATCTTGACATTTTCTAGATATTCAGAAATCTAGTGGGCTTGACTCAAACTGCTGTTACCAGTAACACTGTAAAACCTTTAATAATACACAGTGAATAGTGAAATTACAGAAAATCAGTCTTGGAACAGGCTGTTCCCTATAAACCTTAGACTAGCAATTTCAATAGCCAGTAAAACAAAAAAATAGCATTAAACTAAAGAGTGCTATTTTCAGGGCATCATAAAATATAAGCTTCTGGTCTTTTGCTGTTCTGCTTGTACCTGGACTGATAAACTCATTTAGCAATTTGGAATATCAAAAAACATCAATGCAGTTGAATAATTCATAATGATAGTTTGAATAACATTATGCTTCACTCTCACACAATATTGTGTGTGAAAATGGTTTCGTAATGCAGCCAAATTTTAAATAGTACCTCTTGGCATCTGTACGCTTCGACATCAGCAAATGGTCATATTGTCTAAATAGGCCGGTATTATGAATGCAGTAAATGTAATCATAGGACATTATTAAACAGATTACCACTACAGATTCAGCTCTCCAGGTACAAATAACCTTCTAAAGGGCGGTAAAAAAAAAGCCCGAGAGAGCAAATAATTGTCAGCAGCCTTTGTGCCCTCGTCTGCATTACATTGAAAGGGCTTCAATATTATAATTTTTTTTACTATATTTCTAGTGGAGTATTTTTGCATGTTTTCTTTTCTTTACTGCTCCTCTTTTGATCTTCAATCACAGAACGGCATCTCTTCTCATGTCACATAAATGAGGGGCTACAAATGTGAGGAAACATTAAATGGCCTGCTTGTTTTGTTAGGTGGATGCTTGTTTAAATTCCTCTCTGGTGCTGTGAAAGGTTTACTGAATAGCTCTTAAATAAATCAAGTGTGAAAAGCCTATGGATTGATCATTAATGTGGTAGTTCTGTCTTTAGTAGTGCATCAGCAGCTAGTATAACAGTCTGAAGAATCAAAACGCTCAGTCTAGCTGTTATACATACCTTATTCCATTTGGAGGTGTAAAATAAGTAAAATAAGTAGGTGCTATACCCTATAAGAAACTATTCATAGTTGGAAAATAGGAGTGTCCTCGACTGCATTAAGCGTGGGCTCTGACGTCCCTAAAAAATAACCTTCTGTGGGAAAAATCTTTAGTTAATATCGGTAACATGCACCACTAAAATGGATGAGGGGAAAGGGAAAGTAACAGACGCCATGGTAACACGGTGGTTCCTGGCACTCCGAAGATTTTAATTTCCATGTGGTATCACAGAGCAAGGAAACTGCATGGGAATGCGTATGCATTGTCGAGGTCCATTGTCCTGAGTGGCAGAAGGATGCCCAGCCCCCCGTGCTTTGGGCAGAGGGGGTGTATGTAAGAGACCACATGGGGGTAAAGTAGTGGATGGAATGTATAGATCACCAGTTGGCAGCCTCGTGATGTAAAAAACCCTAAATATCAATGTAGACCAACCGATGACATAAGTAGTCATGATGCCATATAATAATGTTGATAGTTTCTGTCTGGTTTATTAATTGATTGGGCCCAAGGAGTCCTTCCTGTGTGGACGTGCCGCCTCGCCCATATCTCCATCCCATCCAGATCCTTACATTCATATAAGGCAGCGTGACACAGCTCAGGAGATGACTGTGATGATTATGCTGCAAACCCTCTCTGAAGGAGGACAATGCAATAGGCTGACCTCCAAGTGTCTGTTAACATTTCTACTGCTCGACCTGTGAGGATTTGTGTGTGCTTGGCAGTATACCCTGAAGCAAGGACTTTCTTATTTTGCTGTGATAAGCAGAAGGTGACAGCCTGTTGTGGTTTATTTCCCGTTTATTCAAGTCCAGGAACAAATAAACTTTATGTTGTTTGCATCCCTAACTGTGTCTGCACAATCAGAGGACTACCTAGGAGCTGACACCCCCACAATATATATAAATCATATAAAAGATATAAATATTACCCCCACAACCTATCAATGGCTGGAACAGGTACATGAGATTTATGTCATGTATTGATCACAAAGTGCCAAATTTACCACATGTTCCATTTCAATGGCCCCAGTGCCTCAGTGGCAGTAGCACCTCATTACAGAGCCATCAGTATAGTTAAGGGGTGTTCATATCTCTGACTTTAAAGGCATTTCAATAGGATATGCCATTAAAGTATGATGGAGTTGGGACCCACACCTTTCTTGAGAGCAGGCTGTGCTTACACGCTAATCTCTTTTACGTTCAATGGTAGCTCCGAGTACAGCCAAACACAGAACTCACCTGTACATTGACATCCCATAGAAGAGAATGTAGAGTAATGCACACTCTCAAACTACTCTCTATTCTGACCTGACACTTTCGAGGGCCTGTTCCTGAGATAAGTATTGGTTCCAGAGGTGGGACTCACACCTTCTATACATTGATGGCATATCTTATCAATATGCCATCAAGATGTGAGATGGGAACATCCATTAACTAACTTGTTCTACATTCCCAGTGTGTTATGGGTGCACCAAGCCTTTCTGTTGCCTATGGTGAGCAAAAAAATTATTCCAACTCCTGTCCAACTAGCAAAAAATAGAAGATATTTAGGGCGACATGTATGAATTTGCATGCAACTTTTTTTTAACTTGGCGCTGACACACCAGTTCAAAGTAGATATGGAGGAGTGTATAATACGACAGTATGAATGAAAGAGTTATGCGCCAAACAATTGGCCGCATAGAGCGTAATGCACTAAAGTTTGTATGGTGCAAAGTGTAATGCACCAAACTTTGTATGGCAGTTTCTCATTAAACTTTGTCACATTGTAGGCGCTTTAAAATTTGAGGTTCCATCTATAGAACAGTGTGCCAACAGTTTTTAGATGCAATATACACCAAAAAACTTCATACATTTCGCCCTTAGCGATTAACCCTTTCTCACTGCAACAATTTTTGTTTAGGTCGCATTCATTTTTCCTCACCACCTTACATGATGTACTTTTCAATAATACCATTGACTGTACCATAAATGTACTGTGAAACCAAATTCTTTATCGGTTTAAATGTGAAAAAAAGCAATTATGGCATTTTTGTGGCGGTTTCATGTTTTTTGTGGAGTTCACTGTTGGGTATGAATGATATATTATTTATAATCTGCAAGTAAGTATAATTCCAGTAAAAACTATTTTTTAATTTTTTTATTATGTTTAATTGCTTTTGAAAAATAATTTGTTTTTTTATTTCTTTAATGCATGTCAGGGCTAATTTTTTGAAGGTTTGAGACACATGCGACTTTTTGATCACTTTTTTATTCCAATAGAAAATGACAAAAAAATAATATTATGATTTAGTAGATTAGACCCTTATGGATGTGATACCAATAATGTTTAACTTTATTTTTTTATTCTTATTTTTGTAAAGTGGCAGAAGGGGATGCTTTAAAATTTTTGCATTTCTTATTTTTTTATGATGAAAACTTTTTCTGTTTTTACTTTTACTCAACTAGGGTACTTAATCACTGTTACACTGTTCTACAATATATTACACAACAGTAGATAAAATGGTTCTCCTATTACACCTGCCTATCTGATAGGAGTAGTAAGATGGCAGCCATGTAAGCCCTCATTAAGCCCCCAGCTGCCATGATAAATGGTCAGCATCTCATGATCTTGTTGTGTGGGCCAGAACTGGCACTGGAACAGTGTGCAGCATGACTCCTTAATCCCTTACATGCCACAGTCGGGTTGATCGCACCCTCATGTCTATATTTATGGGCAAAATAATAGAGAAAGCAGCAGTAGCGACTGCTATGGGGCCCAAAGGTTGAGGGGGCCCATAAAGGTACAAGAAACAAAAGCTTTTTGCTCTCCCTGATTTATGGCGTATTATTTATAACTTCAATTATTACTACTTATGTCATTAGGTGGTGGTGTCCCTTCTCATTTTGTTATGGGACTCTATGAATTCTAGTTATGCCCATGTCAATAATAAAGTAGAATAGAAAGGGAGATATAAGAGAAAACTGTTGACACTCATTAATTTGTTAATTCATTAATTTATTGTCATTAGTTAACACCATTAATTAATTTATTGTATTGACACATCTCACAATTCAATAGTAGTTTCCTGAGTTAGCCAACACCAATGTAGTAGCCAAGAACAATATCACCATAGAATCCTCAATTACCCCCATACAGTGCTAGGTAAACACCTTCAAACAGTGTTCTGTTAATGCACTATATAATTTGATTAATACCCCATTCAGTGCTCGATTAGTGGCCCCATTTAGTATCGATTAATACACCAGTGAAAGTGAATTAAAGTGGTTATTACGACAAAGACAACTCCTTTTAATTTCAGTCACAGCAATCAACTGCTTCTCTGGGGTGAAGCTGCCCTAGGAGAACAGTTTTCCAGCTGAGAAAGTGTAGTATTAAATGGCAGCAAAAGGTCCACCAAAACATGAGCAGCTTTTGTTTCTGGTACGTTGAGGGGTTTCCTGAGTGATTCATTTCATCCACACAAATATATACTGTATATATATATATATATATATATATATATATATATATATATATAAATAATATATATATATATATAATTTATTTATTTATTTCTTTTTTCGCAGCAGGTTAGTCCCATAGAAAGGCTACTGCACCACAGATTTCTGGAGAGGTTAATTATGGCTATGATGGAAAGGTGTCTGAAAACACAATACATTATAGCTTGCAGTGTGTGGGGCTAAGTAGCTACTAACTGTGTTAGCCCGTGTCCATGCTGGCCTCTATCTAATGCCAAAATAGCCTACAATAGTCATGAGAGTATCAGAACTAGATCAATGGAATAAAGTTTCTTGGTCTGATAAATCAAATTTTTTTTTAAATCATCAGGAAGTCCAGATGCATGTATGTTCCTATACTAGGGAAGAGATGGCATCATGATGCACTATGGGAAGGAGGCAAACTAATGGAGAAAATGAGATGCTCTTGACAATGCCCTGCTGGGAAACCTTGTCCTGGCTTTCCAGTGACACGCCAGACCGGGCCCCGCCCCCCTCGGGGGAGGCTTGACATGACCAGGCTCGTTGGGCACGGCCGGAGCGCGCTCTGTGTGCAGGGAGGCGGGGCTAGCAGTGCGGACGTGCGGGCAAGGTTATTTAAACCCCATCCGTCGGCGAAGAGGAGCAGACAGCGCAGCGTGGGAGTGAACAGTCCCGCCCATCCGCCCTTAAAGTGGTTGTCTGTATTTTTTTGCAGGAAGGGGAGGGGGGGGGCGTTTTGCATGTCATGGTAGCCATAGGTGGCTGAGGTTCTTGGGGTTGGGATGAATAATTGGGGAGGGAGTCCTTTGGGATAGGATTCCCTCAGTGTTTTCGTTAATGGGACGGCCCGGCAAAGGTGGGCTCCTTCAGGGTATTATCCCTGAGGAGCAAAATGGCGGAGCCATAGAGTATGGCTTTTGAGCCCCCGAGCCAGTGGAGTACGCCTGGGGGCAATGGTGGTTTTTTCCCTTTGGGGATTTTGCTCGCCAGGCCGATGGTAGCTCCAAGGACCTCGGCCCCATTGACGGTTGTTTTTTGGTTGTGAGGGCTAGTGTTTTGTATGTGTGTGTATATATATATATATATATATTATATATATATATATATATATATATATATATCCACCTCCTAGATGGAAATAAAAATACAGCAAATTTTCTTAACCCCTCCCATCTACCCATCACTACTCCATTAAATTTGTTATACACACAACAGAATGAGGAAAATAAAGGAATCCAATCTCATTGTACCCTAGGAATCACTTATGTCACATGCTGTACCAAAAATGTATTTTATTGCATAATGTACACCACAAATGAATTATATTACACCTGGTAGACACAGAAATGACATTACTAACTGCGCCTTAGAAATGAATTGCACATTGTACTCAATAAATAATATAATTCCCTGTGCCCCAAAAATGTATTATATTACACACTGAGCCCTAGAAATGAATTACATTTCTCATTGTACTCCAGAAATTACATCACACCATACTCCAGAGATTACATTACTCACTGTACTTCAGAGATTACATTACTCACTGTACCCCAGAGATTACATTACACACTGTACCCCAGAGATTACATTACTCACTATACCCCTAGAGATTATACTACACACTGTACCCCAGAGATTACATTACTCATTATACCCCAGAGATTACATTACACACCATACCCCAGAGGTTACATTACTCACTATATCTCAGAAATTACTACATTACACACCTTACCACAAAGATTACATTATTCACTATACCCCAGAGATTACACAACACTGACCCTAGAGATTAGTTTACACACTGTACCCCAGATATTACTGCATTACTCACTGTACCCCAGAGATTACTACATTACACACTGTACAACAGAGATTATATTACACCATACCCCAGAGATTACATTGCTCACTGTACCCCAGATATTACTGCATTACCCACTGTACCCCAGATATAACTGCATTATTCACCGTACCCCAGATATTACATTACACACTGTACAACAGAGATTATATTACTCTGTACCCCAGGTTATTACTTTACACACTGTACCCAAAGACTACATTAGACAAGTAACATGGAAATTGTTGGGGGTTAAATACAGTACATATATAGGACACAGAGACACTACACACTTAGGGGTTTTTCAATGGGGTTTATTGCACTGACAGTTCGTTTGCTTTTTTGGAAATTTGGCGCTTGAAAACGCGAATTCCTTGAGCAAACGCCCCGACGCCGGGGAAAAATTTTTCCCTCCTCCTACCCTTTTACGTTGTTAGTGCGGAACTGCCTCGAAAATTTTTTTTAGGGCTACAGTTCGCACTAAAATGCTCAAGTAAAATCAGTGTCATCTAAAAAACACCGTTTTACTAGGGTTAAGTAAACAGTTTCCTGTGGGATTGGACGCTCCCTTCTAGGCAGATCCCACTGAATCTTCCCAGAATCAGCATTCATATCATTTGCTGAAGTACCCTTAAGGTATTTTCACACACATATAGCGGGGTTTTAATGTGCGCTCTCTAATCCCGGGGTATTTTAGATATGTGCTGCCAGTGAATACTTTTAAAAAAGCTGCCGGGCCGCCCCATTTACTTAATTTCCATGGGGCATAATGCAGGGAAAAGTGACATGGGAGACATCTGTGTACATATAACACATCTCACATATAAATACATACCCTACCACATGAAAACACACAACCCCTTTAAACCCCTTTGGGTCCACTATGTTGAGCAATTGGGGCGTTGGCTATCGAGATCGATCGATAGCCCAAATAGTGGGAAACCGTTTATCAAAAGGGTTTTCGATGTGAGCACCGTTATGCGCGTTGACCATTAAAGTCTATGGGGGGCAACAACCCCCTTCATTATTACACCCAAACAAGGTTTGGAGAAGCTGAAATTAACATCCCCCAACAGTCAAATGGATACTTTCTACATTTTAAAGGCCCACATTTGGGTTTTTATAAAAGTCACAGAAAAAAAGTCCCCAGACCATTTACTATCCCTGTTTTGTACCACACCGACCCTTTAAAACCTCATCCCCCACAAATTTAAAAAGGGGCCAAAAAGGCATTATGATTTGAACCATCATGTTATTTTAAAACCCTTTGAATATCCCGTCCTGGAACGCCAAGAAAAGACCCCCAAAACCTGCTTTGCCCCCCAAACTTTAAAAAGTCCCGGGAAAAAAGGAGTTTTTTTCAACCACCATTTTATTTTTCACTGGACATTGACTATCCCTCGGGCCACAGCAGGGACCCCAAAACCCCTGAAATGAACCCCCCCTTTTTAATAAGTCCCGGGAAAAAAAGGAGTCTTTCAACCACCATTTTAGTTAAAACGGGCCCCTTTGACTAAAAACCTGCCCCCTGGGCCACACATGATCCCCAAACCTGAAAACCCCCCCCACTTTTAAAAAAGTCCCGGGAAAAAGGATTTTTCAACCACCATTTTAGTTTCCCTGGACTTGACTATACCTGTTTTTTGGCCCCCACAGCATGACCCCCCAAACCTCATGACCCCCACTTTTAAAAATTTTCCCCGGGAAAAAAGGGAGTCTTTCAACCACCTTTTTTAGTTTCCGGGCATTGACTCCTAACCTTTCCGGGGCCACAGCATAAAGCCCCAAACCTGCATGACCCCCACTTTTAAAAATTTGGCCGGAAAAAGGAGTCTTTAAAAACCCCTTTTTAAATTTTCACGGGACATTGACTAAAAACCTGTCAGGGGCCACAGCATGACCCCCAAAACCCCTCATGACCCCCACATTTAAAAAGGGGGCCGGGGAAAAAGGACCCTTTCAACCCCCATTTTATTTCACTGGCCATTGACTATACCGGGCCCCCTGGGCCACACAGGGCCCCCAAACCGCATGCCCCCCAATTTAAAAAGTCCCCCCGGAAAAAGGACCCTTTAAACCACCATTTTTATTTTTCACTGGGACTTTGGGACAAACCTGCCCCTGGGCCACAGAAATACCCCCAAAACCCTTTTCCTTTACCCCCACTTTTAAAAATTTTTCCCCGGAAAAAAGGATCTTTAAACCCCACCTTTTTATTTTTCCACTGGACATTGACTATACCTGTCCTTGGCCAAAAAGAAAAGACCCCCAAAACCCCTCCCTTTACCCCCACTTTTAAAAAAGTCCCGGGAAAAGGAGCCCTTCAACCACCTTTTTTAGTTAACCCGGACATTGACTAAACCTGTCCTGGGCCCCCAAGAAATTACCCGGGGCCAGTTACAGGGGGTTTTTGGTGCCGCCCAGGCTGGCCCCCTATTAAAACGCATTTTAAAAATCCCTAAAGACGCAGAAAACGAAAACTTTTCCGTGCTGAACCCAAGTGGGGAAAGCAAGTGTGAAAACCCCAAAACCCTTCCCTGTACACATTTCCAATCCCGGGGGTTTACCCGCTTGCCCCTTCTTATGAGTTTTGGCCCAAATTTGGGATTTTTCCCCCTTGGAAAAAACTGGGGGTTAACGCTCCTGTTACACCCAGGGGGCCCTTTATTTTTTGGCCCATTTTTTTTTTCTCATTTTAAACTCAACGTGCTGGGGGGAAAGGGGCCCTCTGTAACTTTGTTCTCGTCCTACATCTGGTAAAATTTTTCCCTGTCCCCCTCCCTTTCAATTAAAGGGGAAATTTTTTTTAAACACAAAGGGGTAAATGCAATTTTTTTTAAGATTTTTAATTCTAAAAAACAAAATTTTTTAAAATAGGAGGGAAATTTCCCCCCATGTCTTTTTTTTCTCTTTTTTTTCATTGTTTTAAAATTTGGGTTTTTCCCCAATACAGGGATTGATAGCTATGTTAAAGGGATCTTCCCAAAAACAAGTCTTTTTTGCAATATGTGCCCCATTAACAGTGTCCTACCTTTTCCCTTTTTTTCTGACAAAACCATAAACCCTTGAGCCACTCTTGACAATTGTGAAGAAAAAATTTTTCTGTTAGAAACAACATTTTTTAGAAAAGGACCCTGTAGTAAAAAGCTGCATGCACGGGCAAAACCCCCCAAAAAAAATTCAAAGCAGCCCCTTGACCCCATTTTGGGGTCAATTTTTTAAGAACAAATGCCCTGTTAGAAACAAAAATTTTTTTTTTTTAATAGGACCTGTAGAAATTGCGGGCATTTCAAAGAGCTTTAACCCAAAAAATTATAAAAATGACTTCTCACCCAAACTGTTAAAAAATTTGGGTGAGGGATAAAATTCCACTTAAAACCCCCTTTTTTTCTTTTAAACAAAGGCCATGTTAAATTGCTTTTATCTCACAGCTAAAATGCCCCCAAAAAAAATTTTATAAATAGGGCCTTCTCAGCCACTATTAAAATGTGGGGGGAAAAAATTTCCACTTAGAAGCCACATTTCTTTTTCCAAAGGCCCATAATTATAGTTTAATCTCACACAACATGACCCCAAAAAATTAAAAAATAGACTTTTCCAGCCACTTTTAAAAAATTTGGGTGGGGGGAGAAATGCCACTTAGAAGCCCTTTTCCCTTTTCCCCCAAAGGACCATAATTAAAAAACCCTGAAATCCACAGCAACTTTAAACCCCAAAAAATTAAAAAATTTTATTTTCTCAGCCCCTTTTAAAAAATTTGGGTGAGGGAGAAATCCCCATTTAAAGAAGTCACTTTTTCTTTTCCCAAAAGGAAACCATATTATTGCGTATCTCACAGCAAAAAGGGCCCTAAAAAACCATTGACAATGGCGAAAACTTTTTAAGTTTAAAAGTGAGAAAATTTGGAATAGGTTTTTTCATGAAACCCTTTTGCTTTCCCTTTTTCAGCCCCTCCCCCCCAGCAAAAACCAAAAAATGAACTTTTTGGAAAAAGAAAAAAAATTTGCAGAAAGGGAAATGATCATTTTTAAAAAAAAAAGGGTTTTCAAGAGGACCATTTCTGTTTAAAAAAGGAAATGTGAAGTAACGGGCCAACTAATCGGTGACCTCGGGCAAATTGGGGGGCCCACAACATCTTTCAAGATCCAGGGGCCTGATTAAATCTTGATAAAAAGTAAAAACAAAACCACAAAAACTGGGGGGAAAACCGGAATGCGTTTGCCCTGTAAGACTCCCCAAAGCTGTTTTTGAAGGTCCGCTCAATTTACGCGGGCTGCTGGAAAGGACAAAAACCTAAGGGCGTGACAGCCACGGGGGGCCTTTTCGCCCCTTTTTGGGGATACCCAAAAAAGTCTATTGGGCCCGGGAAAACACATGAAAAAAAACTTTCGGTGTTGAGAACGCAAAAATTTTCCTGCCCCAAAGATCTTAAAGCTAAATCTCTGTGTGTTGGGAATGGGGGGGAGGGGGCCGGGGGAATTGGGGAAGGGGGGGGGGGAGGTGGTAAACAAAAAATTTGGGGCCAAAAGGTCCCCCATTAAGGTTCCCGGGGCCCCCCTTTGGGCCCTTTCTGCGGGGGGCCGCTAACCGCCCTTTTTGGGGCACTCTAACGCTGTCACGTCGCTGATGTTGTTCCCCCCCGTTAACTTTGGGGGAACGTGAAGAAAAACGAAAACAATGTCCCGTTAAAATTAAAATCAAAAGGGTCTCCTTTTTCCTTAAATTTTCCCTCTCATTTGGTGGGGGGAAAGGGAAAGTTTCTGTTTTTTGTTTTGTACCGGGATCCGGGAGGGGGGCCCCACCCAGTAACTGTTTTCATTTTGAGGCCTTAACCGGGATAAATGTTGGGGGAAAATGGAGCATCCAAGAAACTCATGTGAGAAATTTGGAGCCTTTTTTTCCCCAAGCCTCGGGGTTTCGAGGGAAACCTAGCAAACTGATTTTCCCCTCTTTTTTTCCTCCTCCGCCTCAAATTTTTCGCGCCAACCCTTTATTCCAAGGCAGGGACGTCGGTAACTCGGTGTCTGGGAAAATAGCTTCCTCCCCTCCTCCTCCCCTCCCTGCCCCCCCAAAAGCTTCAACACGCCCAGATTTTTGCCTGAGATGATGCCCCCTGAAGCTGATCCGCCACCTTGCACTACCTGGACCCCAAAACCACCGCCAAAATGAAGACCGTTAAATTTTGGTGAAACTTTTGGGGCCTTGTGGTTTTTAGGGAGAAAAAAGGCTCCGTGTCCGCATCGTGTCCTCCCTCCTCCGTCGCAGGCGGCCTGTTGTTTCAGAGTTTTCCCAACGATCTTTTTCCAGAACTAAGATCACCAAAAATGCTCATGTGAAAAGGGGCATTGCCCCGCACGGGGCCATTTTGGTGGGCTTCTTCAAAACTGGCAAGGATGGGCAAAAGGCTTTTTTAAACCTGCCTCCACTTTTCGGTGGTTCAACCCCCCAGGCCCCTTACCCCTGCTTGTCGGGGCCAGGGGGCCCACTTCTTTAACTGCCAAAAAAACAACCCGCTGGAGCATGTGGAGGGGGGAAAATTCCAGCGTTTTGGGCCCACGTAAACAATGAGACTTTTGACGGGGGGGCGAGCTGACGCTAAAACGCACCCGGGCGGGACGAAGCAGGGTGCGAAGGGGCCAAAGGGCAAACTAACCTCAGCCTTTTTTCCCAGCAGGAAATTTCCAGCCCCGGGTAGTTTCTTTAAAATTTCTGGACACAAGGTTTCCCATGAAAAGGTGCCGGGGCAAGGGATTTTGGCTCCCGCCTACCGACCCTTAAGGGGGCCCACAGTTTTTCCCCCGGGTTACCCGCACAGCCCCCTTTGCCGGGGCAAAATGGTTTTTGGGTAAACCCCCGGGCCAGCGCTGGGGTCCGTTCTTAACCCGCCCAAAAACTCCTGACCATGTGGGGACGGTCCCAAGGCAGTTTAATTTTTCCAACAGGGCCCGGTGGCCCCTCTGGGCACGTGAGGGCCCCCCAGAGGACCTTGGGGGAAAAAAGGCCCTCACCTTCCCTGGGGTTTTTGGAAGAGCTTTGCGCCAAACCTGAGACCCAAACCGCCCCAACCCCCCAAGCCCATCCCCCCCCATTTTTCCAACCATGATTTGTAAAATTCCACGGGGGGGGATATAGGGGGGGGGCCGGGGGGGGGGGGGGGGCCGTGCTTACTTTCCATGAATGGGTGGTGAGTTTGGATTTTTCCCCAGACCCCAGATGCAGACAACGCCTTGAAATTTTTAGATGACACGGGGCTGGCCGGGGCCCAGGGAGGGTTTTTTTCGGGCAAAGAAATGCCTGCTGGGCCAATTTTGGTTTTTGGGGGGGAAAAAGCGGGGGCCATGACGGGGCCCGGAACCCATCTGTGTCCCCCCCAGAGGGAAAAAGGGGAAAACATTTCCAAGGCCAAAAGCCGGGAAATTTGCCCCCTTTCCGGGTTTTTTTGGTTTTGGGGATGGTTTTTTTTAAAAGTGTTTTTTTCTGTTTCCCAAACCTGGAAGACAGAAGGCTGGCTGCTAGACTGGCCGCTGTACGGGCGTGCAGGTCGTCAAACGGGCGGAAAGGGGTGGGTAGGTTTTGGGGTCTCGGTTTTGGGCTTTTGGTATTTGGGGCAAAGGGTTTTGAGGGCCGGAAGCGGAGGCTGTTTTCCCAAACCCATGACCCCGAGAACATGGGCGCTGGGGGAACGTTTTGGGGTTGGCGGAGGGGGAGGAGGGAGACAGGGGGTGTAAACAGTGTTGGGGGCCCGGGTCGGTCGGGGGCCTTTTTTTGGGCCAAGTTTTTTCCCTCCATTTAAACTCTTTGCATTGGGTTTGAAAGGCTAACATTTTTGGTGGGGTTAACCATTTAAGGGGTTTCTTGCCCCCTCCAAAGGGTTTTTACGGCAAAGGGGGAAATTTTACATCCCCGGGTAAAAATCAAAGGCCCTTGCTCAAAAAGGCCCAGGGCCTTGAGAGCCCCTGGACCTTTTTGACGGCAAAAAACCCCCGGGGAGGGGGGTTTCCCTTTGACCGTGGCTGGCGGAATCATATCAGGGACTTCTGCACCCCCCTTTCCTCCCTTTTTTGGGGGGGGCCCCTATTGACACTAACCCCAAACGTCTTCCCCCTCGCCACTGATAAAAGCGCTCCGCAACCCAAATTCTGCGGAAAAGCCCCGGGATGGAACCCGAAATGCCCTTTCCATCATCATCCAACACGGGGTTGCCCTTGGTCGCCTTTGTTTTTCTGAAACCAGAAGCTGCGGCAAACAACAAGGGCACTGCAAGGCGTTCCCAAAACCCCGGGTTTTTTTTGGGCCCCGGTTTTGCCCGGGCTTCCTTTCACCCCCCCTCTGTTTGGCATCGTAACTGGGGGGGCCCAAGCAGAAAAAATCACCCTTTTTGGGCCCCTCTTGACTTTTAACAGCCTTTTTGACCCCAACCGCATTTTGTCCTCAAAAGGGGCTTCAGAAAAAAGGTTAACCACAATGGTTTGGGGACACTAGTTTGACATTTGGGCTGCTTCAAAGTTTTGGGCAGATGCTGATGATGCTGATGACGACATTTGTTGGCCCCTGACTGCGAGGACGAGGGGTAAAAACTGCTAGATGCAGGGGTTTTCATTAAAACCCCTGACAGGACAGAATTTGGGGACGTTTTTCGTTACTTTTGATTCACAGGGGGCCCTGACCCACGATGAAAAGGCCCCGACGGGCCCCCGCAACTGACGGGCCACTGGCAGCGGGGTTTTTTCCCGCCAGCACGGGGGAAAGGGGCACCCCTTTTTCCCTCGTACCCTACCTCCAGTGCTACCCCCCTCTTTTCTCGCTTAAACCCCCTCCTTTCGCCCATGTTTCAGAAAAATAAAAATTTTTAGAAGGTATTGGGAAAAAGTTTTGGAAAGTCTCTTTTTAAAAAAAACGGAAAAAACACAGCTATTCTCAAAAACCTCTAATCAAAACAAAATTTGCTGGATTCAAATTTAAAAGCAAAGGGGTCTAAACAAAAAAAATCTGGACTGGGCAAAATTCCAAAAAAAAACTTAACTGTTATGTTTTTTATAAATAACCCCGATTTTTTCACCTTTCAATTCACCTATTGGGGGAATATAGGGAAATTTCTGTTTTAAGTTTTTCGTAGATGCTGCCTTTAATGAAAAAGGGGGGCGGGGGCCAAAAAATCAAAAAACACGTAACTTTTTTTGTTTGATATAATAAAAATGTAATTTTTTCAACCTTTAATTCAACCTGTTTGGGGAATAAGAATTGCTGTTTTAAGATTTACCGTAGAAAGCCCGCTTTAATGAAAAAGTGCGGGGGCGCAAAAATCAAAAAACCCCTTTAAATGTTTTTGTTTTTGATATAATAAACTGTTTTTTTGCACCTTTCAATTCACCTGTGGTGAAAAATTTGAATTGCTGTTTTAAAAAATTTTTCCGGGGGGAAAAAGCTGCGTCAAAAGAACCCGTGCTGGGTGCGCAAAAGGGCAAAAAACACGTAACTGTTACGTTTTTTATTTTAATAAACTGAAATTTTTTGGGACCTTTTAAAACACCTGTGGTTTAATATAGAATTGCTGTTTTTAAAATTTACGTAGGGTGCTGCGTCAAAGAAAAAGTGCGGGGCGCAAAAAATCAAAAAACACGTAACTGTTTTTTTTTTTATAAATAAAATGTATTTTTTGCCCCCTTTCAATTTCACCTGTTGGGGAATATAGAATTGCTTTTTTAAAAATTTACGTAAAATGCTGCGTCAATGAACAGTGCTGGGTGCGCAAAAAAATCAAAAAACACGTAACCCGTTTATGTTTTGATATAATAAACTGTTTTTTTGGCAACCCTTTCAATTTACCCGTGGGGAATATAGAATTTTCTGGTTTTTAAAATTTACGTTTGAAACCGCTTTAATGAACAGTGCTGGGGGCCAAAAGTCAAAAAACCCTAACTGTTATGTTTTTATATAATAAACTGTATTTTTTTCACCTTTTAATTCACCTTGGTTTAATATAGAAATTTCTGTTTTAAGATTTACGTAGAAACGCGTCAAAGAACAGTTCTGGGTTTCGCAAAAAATTTAAAAAAAACGTAAATGTTATGTTTTTTTTATAAAAAAAATGTATTTTTTGCACCTTTTTAATTTTACCTGTGGTGAATATAGAATTGCTTTTTAAGATTTACGTAAAGCGGGGCCCTGAACAGTGCTGGGTGCGCAAAAATCAAAAAACACGTAAAAGTTAAAGTTTTGGGTAAAAATAAAATTATTTTTTGCACCTTTCAAAATTTAACCCGTGGGGAAAAAAAAGAATTGCCTTTTTTTAAAAAAATTTAAACCCCTAATGCTGGCGTCAATGAACAGTGGGTGGGTTCCAAAAGTCAAAAAACACTAACCGTTTATGTTTTTATATAATAAACTGTATTTTTTCAAACCCTTTTAATTTTACCTGTGGTGAATATAGAAAAAGCGTTTTAAGGGTTTACGTAATGCTGCGTCAAAAGGAAAAGTGCTGGGGTGGCAAAAGTCAAAAAAAACGTAAATTTTATATTTTTATATAATAAACTTTTTTTTTGCACCGTTCAATTTTACCTGGGGGTGGGAAAAAAGAATTTTCTGTTTTAAGATTTTTTTTAGATCCTGCGTCAATGAACAGTGTGGGTTTCGAAAAGTCCAAAAAAAAAACTTTAAACCCCGTTATGTTTTTATATAATAAACTGTATTTTTTTTCACCTTTCAAAATTCACCTGTGGTTTAATAAAGAATTGCGTTTTAAATTTAAAGTAGATCTGGGGTCAAAGAAAAGTGCTTGGGGCGCAAAAGTCAAAAAAACCCCCGTAACTTTTATGTTTTATATAATAAAATGTATTTTTTGCACCTTTTAAATTCACCTTGGTGAATAAAAAAGCTTTTTTTAAAAATTTTTTCGGGAGATGCTGCGGGCCCAAAGAAAAGTGCTGGGGGGCCAAAAAGTCCCCAAAAAAAAGTAACTGTTATGGGTTTTTATAAAATAAACCGTATTTTTTGCACCTTTTTAATTCACCTTGGTGAATATAGAATTTTGGTTTTTTTTAAATTTACGTAGATTCTTTGGGGTCAATTTAAAAGTGCTGGGTTTTCGCAAAAGCAAAAAAAAAAAAGTAACTGTTATGTTTTATAATAATAAACTTTTTATTTTTTGCACCTTTCAATTCACCTTTGGTTTAATATAGAATTTTCTGTTTTAAATATACGTAATGCTGCCCACAAATTTAAAAGGCGGGGGGCAAAAGTCAAAAAAAAAAACGTAACGTGATGTTTTGTAAAAGATACACGGTATTTTTTGGCAACAAAACAACCTGTGCGACAAAAATAATTTCTGGTTTTGTAGTTTTTAAGTGCAAGGTGGGTTTATCAACAGTCCCAGGGGAATGGGTAAAATTGAACACCATCTGAAAAGTTTTACTAAAATAAAAGTGGAGTTTTTTCAGTAACAAAAAAACCTGCAGTTACTAAAATGAGGGTTTTTTCCCAAAAAAGTTCGGCCCCGCCCAATATCCAGGAAAATTTTATTTGCAAACTGTTAATAATAAAGATATTCCACAAAAATGTCTACACTAAGTCTTGGTGAACTTTTTTCCAGGGGTTTTTTTTTTAGGGTAGAGCTTGTCTGTGTTCGCCCGCGTGGGGCCCCCCCCCCCCCCCGCTCCCCCCCCCGGGGCCCTGAATTTTTTCCAGGGGGTAGAAGCTGCTTTAAAATTCTCTACTAACTACATAAAAAGTTCAAAACCCTAATTTTAATAAATTGGAAGGATCACAGCTTAAAGTAAAGGGTTTCTCTGTGCAGAAATAGACTAATTTGCTGAGCTGTTTTTTCCACAGGCAGAGTGCAGGTTTCCCATCCCTATGAACGCTGAGAGTACTGAGGGTGAAACAGGGAAAAGCTGTTTTATGTTTAAAAAAGGGCATTTGATTTTTTCCAGCCAATCCAACCAAACACCCTCCCCGGGCCCTGGGCGGGTTTCACAAAACATCTCAAAACCCCCGCTCTATTCCCGTAATCTCATTTTTCTGGGCCCCCAAAATTTTAAAAAAAGCCCCCGAAAAAGGGCGATCTTAAAGATGATGCACAGATTTTAACCTTAATTATCGCAGATCTGGAAATTTTTATCACCCCTAAAAACCTTGCCGGAAATTTTAAATTTGGTCGATAAAAATCGCCCAACACTATTGTCCCGGTTTCCCAAAACGTCTCCTGCAGCTGGTGTTTTCATTCGGCAGGGGGCTTCTCTTTTTTCTCTGAAAGGGGTGAGCATAGGGGAACGGTATATGAGGGGAAAGATACAGCCCCCAAAACAGAGTGGGGCGGACTGTGGGGCAGGGATTCTGATTGGGGAAGCAGCCCCCCCTGACTCCTTTCTCTAAACCCTTTAGAGCTGCTCTCATTTTTCACTGACCCCTTGAGACTACCACCTACTCTGTCCCCCCAAAAATGCACAGAAATTTTAGAGGCAAAGGGTTAACTTCTTCCTCCACTTGCTTTTTTCTCTCCCCCCTTTTTCAGTATTTTTCTGCTTTTTATATGGATTATTTTTTTTTTAAAATTTGGTAAAAAGTGGGGGGGGCTTCCCCCCCCCAATAAAAAAGGGGGGGGGGGGGTAAATCCCCCCCCGTAACCCCCAAAGTTTCACCTATTGGGACAGTTTAGGATTTTGAAGGGGTCTAAAAAACACCCCCTGAGCATTTCACTAATCAAAATACAAAACACCGAATACAAAAACTTATGGGTAAATTTCCCGTCCCCTTCAGAAAGGACATCCTAGAGGCCCCAAAACCGAGACTAGCCCCTGAGGAGATGTCTGTTAGTAAATTATAATCTACCATTTTACTACCAATGCACTATCGCTTTAAGCGCTTGGACCTGCTGTATTATTATGTGCTTATCATGCCGGAATGTCAGGCAATGGATTCATTTCTTAATGTATCTTTGTTTTTCTGATGCCAAAATCTAAGTCTCCTGCATAGATGTAACTAACATTTTGGGCGACATGTCCCAATAAGCAAGCACCGTTTTTTTGGTCTACTGTGCGGCAAAAATACTCTTGACGCCATATTCTTGATATAAATGAACTGTAACATACCAAAACTTGGCACATTATACGTCGGACACGACACATTGTAATACGCCTAAAAAGGTGCATTAAATATTGCAGCAATGATACACTGTGTGCCTCAATTATTATTATTATTATTATTATTATTATTATTATTTATTTTAAAGCGCCATTGATTCCAGTTGGCACCCACATATAGGTGGGTGAATCGATGATGAGCTGCATTTCCTTTGTCATATCCACCGTGTTCCAGTGAATAATGGATAAAAATTGAAAAAAAAAGGGAAATTTTTAAATTTCATCTCCACTTTGCTTTAACCCCTTCCTGACGGACCGTCATAATAATATGGCTCTAAATTTTTTTTGCTCTTTGCCTTCTGAAAGCCATAACTTTTTTATTTTTCCACCTACATAGACATATGAGGGCTTTTATTTTGCGGGACAAGTTGTACTTTCTAGTGGTATTATTTATATTACTATAGAATATACTAGGGAACGGCAAAAAAATTCTAAGTGGGGCAAAATGTGAAAAAAAACGTACTTGCGCCATGCTTGCGGGAGACTTGTTTTTACGGAGTTTATTCTTTGGTAAAAATGAGGTGTTATCTGTATTCTTTAGGTTGATACGCATCCGGCAATACCAAACATGTAGGGTTTCCATTATGTTTTGGTACCGTAAAAAAAATTCCAAACATTTTCTATTCTTGAAATTTGCGCTGTGGCGCCATTTTGTGTGACTAATAACTTATTTGTACTAACACCTACGGACGTCAGTGAGGGGGCATTTTTTGCGGGCAGATGTGTACTTTTTAATGCAAGCACTTTGAAATGGACGCGACTTTTTTGATTACTTTTATTCCAATTTTTATGTGACGTGAAATGACCAAAAAAACCGCAATTTTGGCGTTTGGAATTTTTTTTCTTCTACGGTGTTCAGCGTGCGGGATACATTATATTATATTGTTATAGATCGGACTTTTTTGGACGAGGTGATACCAAATATGTGTAACTTTTTTATTTTTTTTATTGTTTTTATTTGTAAAATGGGGAATGGGGGGTGATTTGAACTTTTAATACTTTTTTTTGTACTTTAAAACTTTATGTATTTTTTTTTTACTTTAACATTTAGTCCCCCTATGGTGCTTGAACACTCGGGGGCGCGATCGTTAATACAGCCTAATGCATTGCATAGGCAATGCATTAGGGAGTACAAAGATGGCGGTTTCCCCACTTCCTGTCTGCGGACGGAAGTGGGGCAAACAGGAACATGGCAGCGATCAGAGCCTTCACAGGGCTCTGCGCTGCCATGTTAGCCCGTCGGGACTCAGCGATCTCGCCGCTGATGTCCCAAACGGGCTGAAAAACGGTGCGCGGCACCGCTTTTCTGTCATTCAGCTGCGATCCCGTTTCAAAGCCGCTTACCGGCGTTTTGACGTACTCATACGGCAAACGTCGGTAAGGGGTTAAATGCTGTTTTGAATACTTTAAAGGGTATTGTTTCTTATATGGAGTCATTTATGGAGGTATCTAACATACAGGCCCCTCAAAGCCAGGTCAGAAATGGACTGATCCCTAAAAAAAATGTATGTAACAAATTTTCTTGAAAATGTGAAAATTACTAGTAGATTTCTAAGCCCCCTAATGTCGCAAAAAAATAAAAAGACATTCAAAAATGATGCCAACCTACAGTAGACATATGGTAGATGCTACGATAGTAATCAACTAATTTGTGTGGAATAACTATCTGTCTTATACGCAGAAATTTTTGAACTTTAAATTTTTACAATATTTTAATATTTTTCACAAATAAACAAGGGTTGTATATACCAAAATTTCCTACTCACGTAAAACACAATGGGTGACATGCATGAAATCTGGTGTTAACAAGCCAAATTTCATGCGCCTTATAATAGGCTAGAATACGCCTGATATATGAACCCGCTCTGCAGTGGGTCATAAGTCAGGCACATTTTAGCACTCGGGTGACAGTTCGGATCAGGTATACCACTTTAAAAGTGGTATACCTGTTTCAACTGTAATGTCGTAGTAAAGCTGCAAATATGTAGCTTCGCTAAGGTTCTAGTGCGCCCCGTCTCCCGCCCGCCCGCCCCCCGAGATCAGGCGCATTACAAAGCACCGCAGGCGCTATGTAATGCGCCCCATAGTGGTGTGTTGGAAATTTAAAAATGTATGAACGGGGTTGTGCCTGATATCGGGCTGTAAAGACACCAGATATCTGCTGCAACCCCGTTCATACATGTCGGCCAATGTGTCACGAGAAAACATTCTCTGATTCACATGGATAGGTAAAAGTATTATTAAAAAGTTATTCTCACATAAAGTGAGTCAGGAAGGTCAAAACTGGCTGCGGCAATAAGGGGTTAAATAACACTAATCACGACCTAGGTTTAGGGTTATTTTTAGGATTAGAGTACAGGACGTTCTGAACCTGAATTTTTTCACAAGTTTAGTTGAATATATGTGAAAATTAACAGAGGCCTATTTGAGGAACACTAGACAAGAGATATTTAGGGGACATGTATGAAAACTGTCTAAATCTAAGACTTTCTTTGTTGCCAATAGCAACAAAGAGCTCCTGTTTCATTTATTCAGAGCACTATATGAAAAAAGGCGAGCTCTGATTGGTTGCTATGAGCTCTGATTGGTTGCTATGGACAACAAGGAAAGTCTTACACCTAGACATTTTTCATACATGCCCCCCTTAAAGGGGAAAACGGTTTCTAGATCTTAGGTATTCATAACTAGGTGATTCTACAAAGCATCAATTTGCTAAATGAACTTGGTACAATTCATGAAGAAACAGTAAATCCATCTGGTAGAAGAATATTGTGACGCTCAGAATCATCCATTACTGATGACACTGGTACCTGAATATAAAAGTGGAGGAGGGCCCCTATGGGTTATGATTTTGAAATAGATATAAAATACATATTGACAGAGGGAAACAGACCCTAGGAAAAATTCAAATAAAAACATATTTGTCCCTAATGCTGCGGCGGTCCCTGAGCACTCTGCTGCTGTATACTCACCTGTCCTGGCTCCTGTCCCTGCTGCTGTGCCGGTGGTGACATCCACTGGCAGTTAGAGCTTCCCTGTTCTCCTTCCGTCTCCCTAGCGTGCTGTGCGTGCACAAGCACCCCTTAGGACACGTGCACCATTGTTTGACTATGTAAAGGGACAGTGTCCCAATTTTCTGCTCTTTGACCCTTGACCTCTGCTACTTAAGGAACTTCCTGCCTTTGCTCCAGCATGAGTTTATTGTTGTTCTTCCTGCATAGAACTTGACCCCTGTTGCAGCGTTACTGCTGTTAACCCTACGCTACCTGTACATCTTTGTTGTTCCTGCTGCTGCACCAGTCCACTTATCTGCTGTTATCTACCACTGCACCAAGTCTGTTACCTGTCTGGGACCTGTTACCCGTCTACAGCTATACCCGGCTGTGACCCATCACCGCTCCCTGTACCGTTGTCCCTATCCTGCACATCGACTGTCACTGCGGGTCTCCATCTATACTACCTTGCCCCAGCTGGATAGGCAGGGGTTTTAGGTAAGTAGGTAGACAAGCAAAGCCCCAGGTTGTTTAGGTAAGCAGGCAAGTCCCAGATAGGTTGAAAGACTCTTGGTAGGTAGGCTGGTAGACACCAGGAAGGTAGGTATGCCCCAACATCTATAGGGGCTCCATTAGTGAAAATAAATAAATAAACTCACCTCTCCTCGCTTCACTGATGATCGTCAGACACGTTCTCCTAATGAAGCCCGGCGCAGGTGGTGTGATGATGTGGCAGGGCAGGGATCCGGTTAAATAAATAGGGCAGACTTAGGGATCAGACATACCTCTGAATGCTCTGTACAGAAATCCCAGACATTCTGAGGTATGCTGCACTATTGGGACAGGCTCCCTGGGACGGTGGCTCCTCAGCAGCCACTACAGCTGATACAGCAGTTTTTCCACCCATGTGTCCTATATGGAGACCAGGCAAAGTGTGTCCAGGCCCTATGTATTGTAGATGTTAGGTCCCCGCTTCAATATTTTAAAAAGGTCTGTGGTAAGAAAATACATACCTCTGGTGGAGCTATACATTATAGCACTACAGAATATAATAAATAGTTTTGTATCTCCCATATAAGAGAATGCTGCAGTGTATGGATCTGTTTATATCTGGATATCTGGCTGTAATTTATTCCCTAAACTATAACTGTGAAGAGTAAAAGCAGATCCATTTTTATGACAATTATTATTTTTTTATTCTTCTGAAAGTGCTAATAATTCATATGAAGACTCCTGAAAAACAGTCACTGATCTATATCACTGTCAGTCCACAGTGTTCAGTATGATAAATATTCAGACCTTCCATTATTCTCTACATATGTATCGAAAGGAATATTAGACTTCTATAAATATAGTTGCCTCATGTCAGTGTTATGTCTAAGCTTTCTGAAGCCGCTGGGATTTCACTGGCAAAGGTTCATCAGCTTCCTATCGATCTAAAAGAGGTTCTTGTAAACAAGAAATTAACTGATGTCTGATACTAGGATGAAACTGTATTGCATGGATGATGGCAGGGATTTCCTGCTGGAGAGAATCAGTATGAGCCAGTATCTGGGGACTAAATAAAACGGACAAAGCAAAAGTTTCCAGGACAATGAGTGATGGATTCACATAAAATGGAAAAATTGTTCATTTCAGTCTGTTTAACTAGATTTTATCTATCTATCTATCTATCTATCTATCTATCTATCTATCTATCTATCTATCTATCTATCTATCTATCTATCTTCCTATCTATTAGTTACATACAGAATACAGAATTGTTCATTTCAGTCTGTTTAACTAGATTTTGTAATTTGTCTATCTATGTACTGTATCTTTCTATCTGTTAAATACATACAGAATGAGGCCCCTTTTATCTATCTATCTATCTATCTATCTATCTATCTATCTATCTATCTATCTATCTATCTATCTATCTATCTATCTATCTATCTGTCTGTCTGTATGTCTGTCTGTCTGTCTGTCTGTGTGTCTGTCTGTCTATCTATCTCTATCTATCTAGAAAAGGAAAATCCGCTGCATTTACAGCTAATGAAAAAAATGAACAGGTGCTTTATTTCATGTCCAAAGGCGACATTCTGGGCCCAATTGAGCCTTTCTCAAACAAGGAATGGGTGAATTGCTTTAGAAAGGCTGAATTAGAGCTGAAATGTCACCTTTGGACATGAATTAAAGCACCTTTTCATATTTTTTATTACTTGTGAGTGTAGCAGATTTTTTCCTTTTCTAATATGTCCCATGACGGAGGTCTTTTTCATCTTGCACAGTGGTCTTTTTATCCTCTAGTATGAGAATAGCAGAGTATGAAAATATAAAATAAAATAATTCTATGTTCTCTTAACTGATCCAAAATTCTTGATTCACATATGCTGTACATATAGTATATACAATTATACTGTACACTCACACTACAGTGAAACAATGTAACTCTCGTCTTCTTGCTATCTAGCACTTGAGTAGAACCTCAGTAGTCTTTTTCAATTCCTTACATAATTTGCTGTACTCATTATATAAGTTCTTACTGTCCCCATCTGACACTGTGGTTGTGGAGCATATTCTGTAATCACTCCTCCATCTTCTAGCCAACTAGAGGCTCCAATTAGGCCTGGCTGTCCTCCCCTTACAAGAATATTGTTACTTTGTGCAGCTGACACATCTTAGTAGAACAGGTCACTATTATGAGGAATTGTGCCGTAAGCCTGGCAAGGCTATGCATTGTATTTTATATTTTTTTTGATCCATTAAAAGTTTTTTTTTTCTGCTATTGTGTATATTATATATTATTTATATATATATTATTTATATATATATATTTATATATTATTATATATATATAATATATACTATATATTATATATTATTATTTTATATATATATATATAATATATTATTATATATATATATATATTATATATTTTATATATATATATATATATATCACAATATAAAAAATTATGAAAAAGTTTGGGCCCCCCTTTAATCTTAATCATTTTTAGTTCTAAATATTTGGGTGTTTGCAACAGCCATTTCAATTTGATATATCTAATAACTGATGGACACAGTAATATTTCGGGATTGAAATGAGGTTTATTGTACTAACACAAAATGTGCAATATCCCATTAAACCAAAATTTGAACCGGTGCAAAAGTATGGGGCACCCCAACAGAAAAGTGACATTAATGTTTAAGTAGATCCTCCTTTTGCAAAATAACAGCCTCTAGTCGCTTCCTGTAGCTTTTTAATCAGTTCCTGGATCCTGGATGAAGGTATTTTTAACCATTCCTCTTTACAAAACAATTCAAGTTCAGTTAATTTGATGGTCGCCGAGCATGGACAGCCCGCTTCAAATATCCACAGATGTTCAATGATATTCATGGTCTGGGGACTGGGATGGCCATTCCAGAACATTGTAATTGTTCCTCTGCATGAATTTCCTGAGTAGATTTGGAGCTGTGTTTGGGATTATTGTCTTGCGTAAATATCCATCCCCGGCGTAACTTCAAAATTCATCACTGATTTTCTTGGTACTTATTGAAGAATCGCTGATAATGAGTTGAATCCATGCGACCCTCAACTTTAACAAGATTTCCGGTGCCGGCATTTGGCCACACAGCCCCCAAAACATGATGGAACCTCCCACAAATTTTCCTGTGGGTAGCAAGTGTTTTTTTTTGGAATGCTGTGTTTTTGGAATGCCATGCATAACGCCTTTTTGTATGACCAAAAACTCAATCTTTGTTTTTATCAGTCCACAGGACCTTCTTCCAAAATGAAGCTGGCTTGTCCAATGTGCTTTTGCATACCTCAGGCGACTCTGTTTGTGGTGTGCTTTCAGAAAAGGCTTATTTCGCATCACTCTCCCTTACAGCTTCTCCTTGTGCAAAGTGTGCTGTATTGTTGACCGATGCACAGTGACACCATCTGCAGCAAGATGATGCGGCAGCTCTTTGGAGGGTGGTCTGTGGATTGTCCTTGACTGTTCTCACCATTCTTCTTCTCTGCCTTTTCGATATTTTTTTGGCCTGCCACTTCTGGGCTTAACAAGAACTGTCCTGTGATCTTCCATTTTCCCTTTCTATGTTCCTCACAGTGGAAACTGACAGGTTAAATCTCTGAGGCAAAATTTTTTTATCCTTCCCCTGAACAACTATGTTGAACAATCTTTTTTTTTCAGATCATTTGAGAGTTGTTTTGAGGAGCCCATGATGCCACTCTTCACAGGAGATTCAAATAGGAGAACATCTTGCAATTGGCCCCCTTAAATACCTTTTCTCATCATTTTGGGTACCCTGGCTATGAAGTTCAAAGCTTAGTGAGGTTACAAAACCAATGTTGTGGGTTCAGAAAGTCAGTAAAAAGTAGCTAGGAGTATTCAAATCAATAAAATGATAAGGGTACCCACATTTTTGCACCAGTCAAAATTTGGTTTAATGCATACTGCACATTAAACCTCATTTCAGTCCGGAAATATTACTGTGTCCATCAGTTATTAGATATATCAAATTTAAATGGCTGTTGCAAACACCCAAATATTTAGAACTCAAAATGATTTGGATTAATGGGGTGCCCAAACTTTTAAATATGACTGTAATATATATATATATATATATATATATATATATATATATATATATAGTGCAAAACAATACAAAAAACTGACCTCTAAACAAAATAAAAGCACTGTTGCTTAGTTTTTCCTTTCTTTTACTTAATTGAGACAGTTAGTCTCAATTAAGAGTGGGACTTACAAGAAGAATGGTAGTGCTCAGCCCCTAGTAAACCATCATAAATCCTAGATATCCAGTAGAATGAAACTGTGGCACTCATAGGGTTGACTTTTATTGTGTCTTATTTCACATGGACAAACATAAAAACAATGTGTATGAACTGGATGTTTCATGCAATGTCATGCTTCCTCAAAGGGTTTGTCTCACCATTCTGTTTCACAGAGCTACATCCAGCTTCAGACTGATAATTTCTAGTCAGGCTGTGGGTGGTTATATAGAAGCTTCACTATTCCTGTTACAGTGCAGGAGGTTTATAATCTGTAGTGCACAAATTTATAGAACTCTGAAGGGTTCAAGCTTGCCATTATCTTAAATAAACTAGTATTTGGCTGCTAATAACACTCAACCATGTTCAACAGTGCTACTTGGAGCAAACAGGTAAGTTAAAGAGCAAGGAGTATTACCTACTATTACCTACTGTTGCGTCCGGCGCCCGCGATCGCTCCTGCGGGCGCCGCCGCAGCTCGCCCGGTCCTGGGATGGGTGCGCCCGCCGCCCCCGCCGTGTGATGGGCGGCGGGCGCACTCGTTCCCGGCATTTCACCACTTACCCGGCCGCGCTCTCTGTTCCTCGCAGTCTCTGCTGTCCGGCGCGCGCGTCCCTGTGATCTAAGGCCGCGCGGCGGCCGGCTCTTTTGAGATTTAAAGGGGCAAGTGCACCGGTAATTGGGTTAATTGCCGGGCACTGCCTCTATTTCCCTGGGCGCTTCCGGCCCGCTCCTGCCGGAAACTTTAGTGCCCTTTCCTATTGTGGAAAGCGTTCCTTTTTTCTCGTCCTGATCTACCGTGTGCCGTTACCCCTTTCTTCCGTCTATTGACCCCGATATCTCTGCCGCCTGCCCTGACCGCCCTGCCTGTCCTCGACCACGAACCATAGCTGCCTGTCCTGACCTCCTGCCGACCCAACTACGAGCCTGCCTGACGATTTTGCACCACGCTATACTTCGGCTGCCACCGCAAGCAAGTCACGTCAGGGGGGAAAACCCCGGTAACTCCCGGCGCAAATCCCCTCCCGCTTTGCGGCGGGCTTTGGTGAAACCGGGGCCTCTTAATTCCGTTCCCTCGTGGCTTACACC